>JMFS01024799.1:0-13388 GCA_000699545.1 Podiceps cristatus | reverse complement strand
GCTGCCGGGCTGGGGAGGGCTGGCGTGACACCGCAGTGCTGGAGGCTGCCCAGGAGGAAGAGCAATGCCAGAAGTTAGGCAAGTGCTGGCACACAGAGGCTTTAGGAAACATGGTTCAAAGGTTGGGAGGGGGTGACACGTCGCCTACCGAACCGGGAGCTGTTCGTGTGCTTGTGTGGGGTTGGATTTTTGCTTTGTTTATTTAAAATAAAACAAAAAAAAATGAAAAGCATTTCAAGGTGAGGTAGAGCTTCTGAAAACAGAAGGCAGGTCCTGGACTAACGGGACGCTGTAAGACGTGGCACTAAACTGTAAGGGCCGAAGTTGCTGTGTCTGGCAAAACTAGTGCTAGAGCAGAGAAAGCAGCTGAAACCGCAGCAGGCTGCCAGCGCTGGCTCCAGGTTACAGAGAAGGGGCAGGAGATGGAGGAGACATGGTTTGGTTTTCTTCTGGCAGTTGGTAGCCGTGAGACTTTCACGGTGATGAAACTTCGCTGGGATACTGCTTCTTGCTGAACTAAATTCCTGTTGCTGCAGGGACTCTGCAGCTTTGGGGGCCATCTGGCTAAATACCTCCTTCAAAGGTTTCGGAGAATTTGCAGTGCTGGGGGAGGTGTGTGTGGTGTAATGAGGAAGAAGGTCCTGTAGAAAAGGAAGCAAACGCATAATCCCAGCTGTCGCACCCACCTCTCCCTGCCCACCCCAAGTCCCACCACGCAAACAAGATGAAGGCAGAGGTCACAGTGGCACTGGAAGATTAAAGCCGACATGTCATTGGATACACTTCATAAAGGGTTTATCCTCTTTTATACGGATAAATACACGATTAACAGCTGTAACAGTCACGAGCAATGGCTGAGGGATGGCTGCACCTACCCCCATACAGAGGGGCATTTATTGGGCATTTTTTACAGTCAGTAGAATGGGAAAACGCTCCCTTTCCCCCTGGAGACCCACCGCCGGGCAGAGCTTTCCAGCAGAAACACGGACAAGGCTTGCCTAAAAAACTGGAAAAGCAATTGCTGCAAAAGCTGCCAGCAGCGCACCGGCCAGCGGCTGCAAGGGCAGGCCAGGAGCGGCCAGAGGACCTCGAGGAGGCTTGAAGGGGGGACTGGGAGCGATGGAGGAGGATCTCTCCTGGAAGCCAGACAGCTCGGCTAGATTTAATGCTAGCTGCAGCACGATCAGGCTTAAAATTGCAGGATGAAATTTTCATTCTTAACACTTGTCATCGGCCTGTGTCTGCTCCCACTCCTTCCCCAGGGCTGAACTGGCAACCGGCTCGGCCTGTGGTGACAGGTGCTCTTAGGCTGCGCTGCGTATGGCAAATCTACCCTTAAAAGTCACCTACAGGACATCAGCAGTCCATCTCCTGATGACCAACTTACTTAAAAATACTGCTTAGTACAATAGCCCATGCCTGCTCGTCATAGAAATGTTAATTACACATGTTCTCTCTTCCTAGACAGCCTGTCCTGAGGACTCCCTGTTCTGTCTCTGAAATTCCCTTGGGGGGAGAGAAATCGCTTTCAAAGAGCTTCACAGATTGCCTTAACGATAAGTATTTATTCGTATGTTACATTTAAACATAAATAATTGAGCAATAAAGAGAACAGTCTGCTCCTGACAAAAATAAATAGTACACAATATTAATAAAATACAATTAGACAGAATGTTATAACAAATACAACAAAGTTTGCAGAGGTTTGGGTTTTTTTGGTTGCTTTTTTTTTTTTTTTAACAGTAGAGTTGTATAGTACATTCCCAACATACCAAAGAAAAATAGTGCAGTTTTATTTTTTACATCACTTCCTCAGGCTCTGTGATTTGGAGGGTTATCTCACTGTCATTTTTTTAAAAAATACTATTTCACTTTTCAAGTGAACAGACAGACACACGAACTGAAGCGCTTTTGAGACCTTTCAGCAACCATGCACTGGCCTGCAGAACAGTCTGACACACAGCAGTAAACAGCGATGCCATGGGACACGAGCGCGCCTGCAGCACCTCGCTTGGCTCCGGCTCCTGAGCACACCCAGCTCCGGGGCGCGGGGGCTGGCAGAAGAGCTTATCGCAGCCTCATCCCCCCCCGACTCCCACTGTTAGTCTTTTCGCACTGCTACGTGCAGAAAGGGGGTTTCCTTCCCAACAGCCGCCTCCGCAGCCCCTTTCTCAGAACGGAGTGGGCTCAGCTGTTCTCACTTCTGCTTCGTGACCGTGATGCTCGTGAGCCCTGAGAACAGGCTCATCCCTGAAGGCATCTGGCTACACCAACAATGGGGGATGCCTGGTTAGGTGGTTGTTTTTTTTTTGTTTTTTACACTCTCCCCCCAGATTTTCAGAGACCAGTTTAAGGGAGGGCTTGGCTATTGAGCTGAGAAGCACTTCTATGTATTTTTTCCCTTTTTGGACTATTATTTACCATTTTTAGCTTACTGCAGTCATAAAGAAAGATCTAAGCACAGATGGTCTTTCTAGAACCAAATCTACCATTTTCTTGTACAAGCAATGCTCACGCTCGTGAGGACCCCAAGGCAGCCTTCGCCTGCAGCAGAGAGCAGGAGCCCCCACTGCTCGAGTAGTAACAAGACCAGAGTTTCTAAAGCAAATACCTCCTATCAGCATTTGAGTCTTCAAACAGAGTAATTTTATTCCCCACACCCCTTTTTGCTGAAATCTGACTTAGATCAGCTCACGTGAGCTTTTAAATTCACATAAACTTCTCTGAGCAACCTGGTCGAGTTGAAGATGTCCCTGCTCAGTGCAGGGCGGGTGGAGAGGATGGCCCTTCAAGGTCCCTTCCAACCCAAACCCTTCCCTGATTTTATGAAAAGCATACAGTTGTTTTCTCTACAGGGCTCAATAGAAACAAAGCCAGGTAACCCTTTTTGCTCTGAAGGATAAAAAAAAACCACACCAAAAGCAGAAACACAAAAAGTCAGATTCAATTGTTTGTGGTTTTTTGGTTTGGTTTAGGTTTTTTAATCACTGAGGTTCTAATGACATAGGGTAGAATACCTTGGAATACTTGGAAGTGCTTAGACTACGTCCCTAGGTTTTCCAGGAGCACAGGTCACGAGGATCCATGAAATCTGCGGCTGACCCCATTAGCAAATCCCTGCTCCTTCCCTTGCCGACACAGAGATACACGTTTACTTAGAAACAACACGCACCCAGGAAAGCAGGTAGAGCATAAGTGATAACTTTACACAGCACGATGACGGCTGGGACGGCAGCAGACCCGCCTGCAGCTCCGGGGCAGACGCCCAGCAAACCCTCAGACCCCCTTCTATGCAGGATGGGGCGAAACGTATGCTGCTACTTAAAGCACGCGGCCAAGCGGGAAAAGAAGTGGGACAGAACTTCCGCGGGGCACGCGGACGGCTCTGCAAACCAGCACAGCGCTGCAGCGAAGCGGAGCGGAGCCCATGCTTGAGTGGACGAGCCTGGTTTGTGTTCACAGGATCGCAGGGAAAGTCCTCCCAGGAAGCTCTGCAGAGCGGGGAGGAGGCAGCTAATAGCGTGCAGTGAGTAATCTGGAGGAGGGAGGCTCTGCTGTGTCTGCTCTGCAACGTAGGATCTGAACTTCACGGCACTCTGCACAGACACAGAGAGCGTGGGAGCTGCTAACTCGAGCAGGAACCTGCTTCTGGGGGCTAAGCTTGTGTTAACCTGAACTATGGTAGGCAGATCTTGTCATCTGGGAGTAGTTGCAGAGTAAGTTTGCAGAGTAAAATGAAGGCATGTCTGTGGCACGTGTAGGCCATGAAGACTCAAGAGCGTGAGCTAGTCAGCAAAGGCGAACCGATGTTTTTAGCTAATGTCACCAGATCTTCACTGCTCACATTAACCATGTTATTTAGTTTAAGGCCATTCTCCCAGCTGGTAACCTCATTTACTTTAATTGCTGCTAAATACTCTGCTAAACACAAATCCAAATGTTTTAGCAACAGGAGTGCCTACGCGTTCTCTTCCACGTTCAAGGCGTAGACACCGAGTCCACAAACGTGCTCCTCCAGGGACCCAATTCAACGCGTGCAACACCGAGTGAGTATTGGATCCGGCCGTACCTCCATGGAAGGTTCTGGCAGAGCACGCAACGTGCATTCAGGATTTAAAGGTGCAGTAAGTCAAAATATAAATGTTCTAGTATGTCAAATCCCCCCTTTTTAATATCTCAAAGATGTAGATAGACAGTCTTCTAGAGAGGGAAATAAGAGAATGCAAAAAGATTCTGTCTAGAAATACAAAGCGAGTGTAACAAGGACTATCAAACACAAACCTTATCTGGTGAAGGAAAAGTTCTGGTTTTAAAAGTCTGTTACAAATCTCTTAGATATTTATTACATTACATGGAAGATGCAATTAAAACACCATTTTGAAGTTACAGTGCAAGAAATGCTCCGTCCGATAGCTCACAACAGGACCCACAACGACAGTCTGTTCATTATCACTTATTTTCAATCAGCGTCTGCACCTTGTAGACAAGGTCTCTTGCTATCCTCAGAATTTCCTCGGCATTATGATGCTCTGCCATTTCTATAAGACACAGACAAACATTCTTAACTGTCAGCAGCAGGAACTTTTCTGCTCTGGCAATGATACGCATGCAGCATTAACTGATTAGTGTAACGTTAGCAGCGATCCAGAAGCATGCAGGGGGTTCGGTTTGTTTAAAGACAGAGTAAGTGGGTGAATCCCTTAGTGCTGTAGGTCCTGGCTCCTAATTCTTCTGGTGTCAGTTCTCTTGCTGCAGAAATCCCAGTGCCCCGCGACCCCAGACCTACACGTGCCCGTGAACAGCCCTCCTGGGATCTCAGAAGGGTGAAGCTGAACTCAACTTGATGAAGAGACACCTCTCCGGGAAGGGACTATTGCTGGAGCGTCTGGGATGCCAGTGATAAATACAAGTAAGAAGGGATTCGTGTATGTGGAGCGACGTGCCCACATAGTTCCACAGATGTCCACGATCTGTGGCTTGAAGTAAGATCAGAACGAAGCTATCGACAGACCCGAATCCTCAGTTCCACAATAAACATTTCATTCAGCTTAGGCAAGTGCTGGGGATTTTTTGTTTGTTTTTTTTGGGGTAGATTTTTGGGGTTTTGGTGGGATTTTTCTGAGGGAAGCATTAATGTATAGCTTTGGAATAAGAGCAGCTGAGGCAAAAACAAAACCAAATTTGGAGCTTCTGCAACAGATGGCTGAAAGCCACAGCACTGATAATTTAGTAAATTACTGTGATTACACAAAATTGTTTCCAAACCTCTTGAAATACCCTAACAGGGAGCACTCGTTTAGGACTAACTTGCATTCTGCAGCCAGGAGGAGACCTAGCTTGCTTTGGCAGAATACCCTTTGCTCTGGCAGCACATGCTGGCTAGCATCTGTGGGCCACTATGGCAAGGAATCAATCATGGAAGTGGTTTGGGATGTTTTGTACAAACAGTTGCTTCTGTGTTTCAGCCTCAGCAGGGTCAAGCCCTATAAGAAATGACCCTGGCAATCTTAAAATCTGCGAGAGACTGTTGCAGAAAATTAAACATTTTAGCACCTCCCATTAAACCAAGGACAAAGAGTCACGGTGGCAAATCTTTTTACCAGAAATTTTGATGCTTGCTTTGTGGTAAAACCGATACTGAAAAAGCTACCCTCTCTCTTCTTGTGGACCTTGTAGGTCTTAAAACACTGTTGTGCGCATGTGCCAAGTCAGACCTTCAGGAAGCGTGTGATTATCTGGGCTCGTCATTTACATGAAGGGGGAGGAGATTCGGAGCTTAAAACGACTCGGGGCTCAAAACGACTCGGGGCTCGTCATGACAGCAAGAGCACTGCACAACTGCAGACGGTTTGTCTGAGTAAGGGAGAAGGAGCAAACTCTCATTACTCCCTTAAAAAAAGTCTCTTACCATTAAAAAACTTGATGATATCAGTGAAGTCCATGTTGTTATCACGGATAATCTCTCGATAAACTTCCACAAGTGCTAAGGCAATGAAAAGGACAAAATGTTCTGAAGAGATGTGCTTTGCTGCCCAAATAACTTCCCACACTGTAAATACATCCTCGTACAACAATTCTGAATGGGAATAAACATTACAAGAGCATCTGATTATTCAAATTGACCATTTCCCCCCCTCTAACTAATGTCTTACAGGCCTTATGCAGACATGAACAGTACTTGATGACTCCTCCTTTTCCTCTCCCCCTCTCCTCCAGCCAAGTCCTGCCACTTACTTGTGCAAGTATGGCAACAGAATTGGGTTTAGAGGACAATTAAGAACGAACGTAGGCATAGTGGAACAGACCCGGCCCCAGGAAGACGCCTAAGCTGCAGTAGCCACCCGGCAGCAGCACAGGCAGCCCCATTTGTTCTAGGCAGGGCTGCATGACAGGCTGCAAATCCGAACGCGTATCCAGGGCCCCCTTCTTGGCTTTGCAGTGAACCCATGAGAGCAAAAGCTCCGCTATTTTTAATTGGCAACAGTTAATTCTATAGCGGATGCGGGTAAGCTGGGCCTACGCGTGCCGCAAAATTCAGATATGGCCCATGGAAGCTCTGTCTTCTTGAACCATACAGGCTCATCTTCTGCCCAGTCTGGCAGCGAGGTCCAGGGGACTGGGATGCGGGGGACAGGCAGTTCTTTGTGAGGGAGTAGGTAGAGGGTTTATGATTCGGCTAAGAGTCACCGTTCCTCCCCCCTCGCTGTCAGACAGGTGCCCATAATAAATAGGTGATGGATGTGTATCGTCTCCCTCTGTCACCTTGGTGCTTTAGGGCTTTGCAGAGGGATGTCTCCCTTTGATTCGTGCAGACCAACCTGCACCTCAAAGGAGCTACTGACTTGCCGGAGAGCGAGATGGGCCCCCCTTCAGCAGCACTGCACCCGATGACTACAAGCAACTGCTTCTGTTAGAGCAGGGGGGCGGGTGGGTGTGCTTGTGCGGGGATCCTGAGATCCTGGGGTGCTCCCACACTACATAGAGCACCTCAGTCAGCAAAGAACAGCAGCTCCTGAGCTATTGCTGAGCTGCTCCTTGTTACCAAATGGATGAGAAAGGAGGTATCAGGGCTTACAAAGGAGCGTGATCAACTTGGGATCACTGTCCTGAGCAAACAGGCATTTGCAGAAACTCATCTCCAACCACATTATCAGGCATTTACAACACTCCTTTCTAAGCTTTGACTTCACTCCAGTCCTAGTTCATCTCCAAGAGCTGCATTAGCTTTCCTAGCGACAAACTCGCTTCTGAGCCTACCTGCTACTCACCACCCAGCCAGTTAGACCAAAACACGGAGCTGTTCACAGTTTTGCACAACTCTGAACTATAGGCATAGAACATTATTACCTCTTTTAAAGTCAAGAAGGAACCAGCGATAGCAGAAGTAAAAGTGAGTGTAGTCTCCATTCTGGTGCATCAATTCAAAAAGCTCCGAGTCTAGAATCTAAAATGCAAAACATCAGCTGTCAGTATCTTGTCTGAAAGTAGCCAAGATCAAAGGTGTTGGAAGCTGGTTAAGACTCCCAAGCTGCTCTTTATCACCTGATCCTGTGGTAAGTCAGAGCAGCTGCCTAGCACAGATACATCCTTTCACTATGTGTTTGCAAAAAGCCTGTGATGCGGGTGCCTGACACAGATTGATGAGGTGAAGAGTTACTGCCGTGCAGGTATGAGGTGACGGAGTCAGTCTTCACTGGGATTTTAAAGGTCCAAGCAGTGAGTTACAGATCCTACTGATTTTCAATGAGCGGCAAATTTTCATCTTCCTACCCAACATTACTCTCAGATTATACTGTAGGAGCTGGGGTGCAAAGACTGAAATTTGTTTACCTGAGGAAAAGAAGGAAGAGAGACTTTTTCACTGAAAGTTTGTAATTCTGATGAGCAGCGGCACAGTTCTACGCCACAATGTCTAAGCTCTCTGGAACTGGACAACTACTTGCCAAATGTCTGATCGATGTCTGAAACGTGTAAGTACATCTGCAGTCATTCCTCATAGACGTCATCCCGAGGGCTGCCGGATAAGCAGGGTGGCATCCTCAGGCAGTCTTGCTACTCAACAGAAACACGGCAGCCGTATGTTCGTGCGCTGTGTTTGCCATGCTGGCCTTCACCTTTGTTGACTGACCCCTGTTTTCATTACTTCTTAATATGCCACCTACCAAACCAAGTAATGGCTTATCCCGATAGTTCTCACTCTTCTTTATACTAATCTTGCTCAGGTGCTGGGTGCTTTCTGGAGTGGTATGTCTAGACCTTAAATCCGTAAAAAAAACCCCAAAATACAGCTGCAGTCTTATTTAAACCTGTAAGAAATTAAGTTTCAGTGTTTTCTCTTCCAAAAAGCAGTGAAGACTGGATCTTACTGCTATTTCTCATTGACTTCAGTCAGAGCTGGACTGAGCTGTAATTGGAGTTGTGTAGCTGGTGTACTGGAGGCAGAAGTTTTTGGAGTTTGCTTTGTTTGTCAAGTTAAGACAAACTGACCTGCACTAAGACACACACTGTGACAGCAAACGCTGTCTCCTGAGAAACAGGAAATCAGCTTGGGGCTGCACAGAACAATTCTTTTCCTCCACAGCTCTGAAGCACCAAATGGCTAGGAACCCCAGTCACGGGAGGACCTGCCCTTCACCGTGGCACCAAGCTAGTTCCGAGCCTCTGCCACAACCTCATCTGTTTTCAAATAAAATTCCTGAAGACTCACTTGTATTAGGGAGCGCATGTTGGCAAAGTGTGTGTCCATAGCACCTCCATTGGGGAAGTTCTGGCTCATCCTCTTCATCAGGTGGCTGAAGCAGCTGTAAGCCAGTTGATCTGCGGATCCAATGCAAAACGCTCAGTGTTGCCAACTGTGTGACTTCCTTGAGACAAAATAACACGCTGCAGGGCAAGGGAAAAACAGGGGTTTCCCCTTTGCTGTCCCCTAATCCCGTCATCAGTATTTAGAGGAAACAGAAGACAGTACCCGAGTCTGGACCATTTTTACTAGTTGTTTCAAAAGCTTCAGCAACAGCAGGAACACAGCTGCTTTGAAAAGTGAGTAAAATTTAATCTGGAAGTCAGTGAGTGAACAGGGAATCCCCGAGATATTAATGTTAGCCATTTCAACAACAGCCACAGGCAGAGAAAATACAAATCAAGAGCAGCAGGTTTGATGTTCCTGGAGAACTAGCTCTGGTTAATGCATACAACTTCTGAAACAGCATTTCTAAAGAAGGACCTCCCTAAAGATACCAACGTGCCCCAGAAGAAAACCCTTCCTACCATTGTCAAGTATAACCATCAAAGGAGCCAGGAGGTCACACATGCCTTGAACATAACCGACTTCAAGGTGCTCCCAAACATAACTGCAGAAAGAACAACACATGAGATAAAAGGATTAAAAATCCTCTTCCTGCACAGTGGCCTCAAAAATTTGTCTTTCACCTAAAATACAACCCATTTTGGAAGCTTTTAAGTGTCTTGTTCTAGAGTGCTGTAAAAGGTAAAGCTGGAAGTCCAGAGAACGACAATAATTCAAATCTTCCAACACACTGGTATAAAATGATGAGTCTTTCTGATGTGGTGGGTTTTTTTGGTCTTTTTTTTTTTTTTTTTTTTTTCCCCAGGAAAATTCCTAAAGGCTTTAAAACAATTGATGGTGAGGACAGAGCAGCACGCGAGACAGGAATATCTCTTGTACTGTGACTCTTGCTGTGGGCTCTTCATGTGTTGTGAAAAGGTAAAAACACGATCAATTGTCTACTTACAGGATGAACTAATACTGAACTTTTCTGATTTGATTATGTGAAATAAAATCTGAAGCAGCTGTTGAATGTGTCCCAGAACATTCTGACACTTCACATTCCAGAATATTTCATGGCCTTGTATTGTTTTCTGCTTGGATAGAGAGGACCAAATCTTACACACATGGTTTGCATATCCATAGTTCATTAAAAAAACAGCTAACAAAAGCATTAAAAGGTACCTGGTGTTTTTTCGGCTTTTGTTTTCTTTTTGCCTTTAAGTGGAATCTTGGTATCTTTGCCAAGTGTTAAAGTCTACGACACTTTGTGCTTTAAGTGGGTTTAGCTGAATAGCAATTTGCATTCCTAAAAGTGAAATCTAGCTTTCTACTGATCCCAGCTGGTCTCAGTGGTCAAAGACGCTGTTTTGATTTGAAGATGCAGTCTTTCTGTCTATACTTAGTAGATGTCCCTCAACACTATCTGGGCACCTCACAACTGTTGTCATCTTTATACCACGCCATTAGCACGTGGCTATATTATCCTCATAAGGAGGAAGCCAAAGCTAATAGTACATTTAGAGAACAGTTCAACGTGACTGACAGGGTCTGTCTCTTGAGGTAGAACCTTCTCATTCTGCAGGTATTCCAAACCTGGATGCCTACTGTACCCTAGCTAACCTACCATCCTACCTGTTCCTCCTTGCAAGATTTTTTTAAGTTCATTAGTGAGAATTTTTATACAGACTATTATATTCATCTTATTGTAGTTTATGGATTATGACAGAAATGCGGGAAGTAGTTGAGTTTACAAGCTGTATTACCTGCACATGACATTTCGGAGTTTCTCCAGGTTATCGGCAGTAAAATACCAGTAATTCCGATCACATCTCTGGACATCTTTATCAATTCTGTGCAAATTTAAGGCAACAGTGTCCAATAACTCTATCTAGAAGAGAAGAGTTTTAGTTAGATCCACTGAGTTTAGAGCATTGCCAGGACTTTGTGCAGATTCGCTCTGAGAATCAACAAACCAGATATAGTACGATTATACTCTGGGCATATGAGAGCACTGAAATACTTGATTACTGTCAAAAATCCCAGGTAAAATGCATACATTTTCACTGGTAAGTGTTTCAAGCCTATCCTCTTTCCAAAGGGTTATTTCCAGTTGAGCAACTCCAGCAGAGAAAGACAGGCAAAAACTCAACTACTGATCTGTTGACAGCAACACTATACGAATCTAGATTTAGGTTGTGGTTAATTTGATTAGAAGTGGGGTTTAGCTTGAGTTAAATGACACCGACCACTTACAAGTAGTGTGTCATCCCACACCCCTACACTTCCCCCCAGCACCTGGAAATTTTTAGCTGGTAAACTGCCATGTTCTTTTCCTTGCCCTCACACTCAAAAAAAAGACCCACATTTTTCTTGCTGTCTTATTTTCAATCTAGCACAAAATCCAGATGAAAACATTTGGATGCAAAAATCCTCAGTTGTTGACCTACCACCTGTAGTTCTAGTTAGAGACTGTCCCTCCTTAAATCCTATCTGAAAAAGTACACGTCTCTGCTAGAAAAGCAACGCTGTGCAGAGAGATGATGATACGTATGTTGTGACCTACTGTGTAGGATGCAGCGCAGACAGAAGCAACATCCATTAAATAATCCACCTGGGAACACAGCTGCTCTTCTGATACAGAATCCTGAGACTGCAGTACAACTGACTTGGCTTTCTGCATACGTGGTACGTCTGGATCAGTCCTTTCCAAGTCAGTGCTGGTTTCTTCTTCAGCCCCATCTTCAAAGGAGACACTCTGCCCATCATCGATACTGGACAGGATGCCTGAGGCCACAGAGTAGTTCCTCGAGGATGGCAGCCCAGAGTCGGGGGAGTCAAACTCTACAGGCTGTTGCTCTGCAGCAGCTACCGGTGCTGGCGTGTCGACAGACACCACAGTGAAAGCTGGGTCGTCCTGACCTTTTGAGTCCCGCTCCACCGAGTCTGTTTCATCTACAGATATAAAGACCTGGGGGTGGGCAGGGGAGAGAAGTTTTGCATAAAGCCGGGGAGAACAGAGAAGCAAAAAACATTAATGTAGCAAACAAACCTCCGACCGCAAGAAACCACTACGTTACTTCAGTGAACAGGATGACTGATTAACAGAGCTTCCCTGCATGCAAATTGTTGAGAGCTCCTCACTCAATCTTTATACCGAAAGTCTAAAATAACACCGATTTATGATCTCATCTCTGTCTCTTATGACGATGTCTTCCCCTTTCACTATCTTCAATTCAAAATACCTTGGAAAGCAGCAAAGCTTCCCTACCTGCAACACCGACACTAAAAACATCTCATTGTAATCGATCTTTGAAGACGACCAAGGTTCCTCAGGCCTGCAACAATACAGTTCTGCTACTGCTGTTTGAACTTGACTGGCCTTCAAATTCTTTTCACCATACAAACACTTTACCTCTTTACGTGCTATAAAACTCTTTGTTGAACTATTTCAAGTTCTCTTCTCTCTTGCATTACCAAATCAGTTAGCTGTTTGAAGTCTGCATAAGTAACAGAAGCCCAGAGACACTCTGGGCACATACATGCCAGCTCTCCTGTCCGACAATGTGAAAAGCAGCCCCTTGGTTATTCAAGTTAGAAAGGGGTTAATTCAGTCTGCCTTTCTACTGCTTAGCATCTTACCTTGGATTGACAAAGGTCTCCTCTCCCAAAATAAAATCACACCCAACCTGTCAATCAGGGACATGACAGAATCAAGAATATGCTTCAATAGTGGTGGTCTTTTGCTCTATGCTGGATCTGAATACAGGACCCACAAGTGAGAGGTCTAGAAAGCTGTTCCTCTCATGAGGGAAGGATATGCTATAGTAGGTGAACCTTAAAGTCCCTTAGGCGGGTCCTTCTTAAGAACGGTTATAGACTACCCAAAATACAGACCTGCTCTTAGCTCTATTATAGAGGCACTACAGCTTCAAATCCTGTACAGGATTCAAGTAGCTCCAGGCTGATGGAGCTGTGCTGACCTCAGTCTCTGCTCCCCTGGGCTGCACCTCTGCCAACGCTAAGCCTCCCACGCTGCCGCACCGTATGGGTGGATGGGAAGGGAGTACCTACATCGTTGCTGATGGTGGAGTCTCTGTGAATCAGGCGCTGGACATGGCTGTCAATGCTGCTGCCCGATGAAAACTTTGCCAGCGTGGCAGAATGCGATTCTTTCTCTCGCTGCTTTACAATGACCTCGCAGGCTTTCCACTCAGCCATGACCTTCTGATACCGGAGAGCAATGTCTTCATCCACCTGCAGAGAGACAGATCCTAAAAGAGTGGTCCTCCTTGAAAGACAGCACTGAAAACAGGTGGAAGTCGGGAGGGGGAGGTCTAAAGTAAGTGCAGTGTCTCAAATGGAAAGCCTGAAGGATCCTGAAGCCCTCTTGCTAGATCACACATCACTGTGATTGGAAGGGGCGATGACTGGAGCAGTAAGATGTTGCGTTATTGACTGCAGGTAATAAACTCTCACTGGAGATGCCAGAAAAGATTCGTATAAGCCTGTGTATACACCATCAACAGTGCTTCGACACGGTTCAGGAAAGAACAAAAGACATCAATGGCTTTCATGTGAAATCTCATGCAGAAGTCAGATG
>JMFS01024798.1:0-14856 GCA_000699545.1 Podiceps cristatus | reverse complement strand
ATAATATATAGATAATAATTTGTCCAGGTAACAGTGTTGTTAACCTCCCATTGCAGAAGGGCATCTGTGATGCTTAATGCTTTTGTGATGCTTTCTTTTGGTTTCCCCGTGCACTGCAGCTGTAGACTGCGTAATTTACCAACACCGTATCAACAATTTGTGACATTCACATTCACTTCATTCTTGAGTACTTGCTTAAAGCTCCTTTTTACTACATGTGCTGGAACCCAGCCTCACTCAAGGCGGTAAATGACAGCAGAGTTTCATCCGGAATTAGGATGTGGTGACAGTAATGCCTACAAACACGCTGGTGTAGCACAGCTAGCATGGGTTCATCACGAAGGATGAACTGTATCTCCCTCCAGCCCCGACATATAGTCCCCTCTTTGTTACCTGCTACAGGAGTGCCTCTGATCTGAGAGCCCGCTGCACTTGCCTGCCTGCATGTCTGATAGCAGGTCCACTGAGGAGATCAGAGAATGTGAGAGGCTGGGTATTTCTTTCCAGTGTGAGTAAATCCTCGGCAAAAGATCCCGGGTGCTAGCATTACAATATTCTGAACACTAATTACCAGAAATCTATTTGCCAAATCTTTACACTTTTAAGATAACACTAGCAATCAAGCTGAAGTAGGATAATTGAACAAAGCACTCTCTCCTCTCCCCCCTTCCCCCAATAACTCTGCAGCTCTGTCTGTCATTTCTCAGCACCAAATTGCTAAGATGTGGGTGGCTGATATGAAAGCTCAATTTGCTGTGTGCAGTTTACAGGAGGTATGGCTTCAGTACGGCTTCCTCACAAGCAAATAGCCACAAGGAGCCCTGGCTGCTCGCATGGATAGTTTAGCGCTGGACTGTGTCCAGCCAGAAGTAGGTGAAAAAGCTGTAGGCAAAGGAAGGAAAGAAAGAATGAAAAGATTTGCCCCCTTTCCCAAAGCAAGAACAGGCACAATCTTGCTCTTTTTTTGAAACAAAAGGATTGTGAATCCAGTCTTGGCAGCAATGCTAAAGGTCCTGAAGGATCTAGACATTTGGGGTGCAAGAGCTTGACTGCTGCTTGTCAGAACTTGTCTCTCTTTCTAATATTCTGTTCAAAGCAGTAAGCAATTCAGTGGTAACAAGCTACTGACAGCTCTTCATTAAGATGCATCAAGCTTTAGCCATCAGTTTAGTATACAGTCCTCTCTTTGCCTCCATATCTTCTAATAAAACAACTTCTGAGACCTTTTATGTGTTGCAGTTTTGGTCTTAAACCCATGAGAAGAGGAATAGTCCTTTCACTTCTAGCCACCAAATACAAAGTCCTTCTCCAGATCTGGATTTTTTAGGAACCTATAGCTTTCCCATTCTGAAAAGTCTTTTAGAGTATGTATTACAGTGAACATCAGTTTAACCTATGTAATACTGAATAAAGGAGAGAAAAGATCTTATGTTTTTAGATTAAAAAGCAGAAAACAAGACTCAAGGCTTCTGAATTGTTTGGGGGTTTGTATAGAATCCATCTTAGTTTTGTGTGTGTTTTTACCTGCGATACATCGGGTTTTTTACTTCCCTAACAGCCTGCACTGTTACAAAATGCCTTCCACTAGGTAGTCCACATTTTCACCTTGTTAAATTTAGGCCACAGTTGCTTCTCACATCTGCCCAGCCTCTTGGAAAACAAATCAAACCAAAACACCCTAGCTACGTCTTTTTATATCATGCTTTATATCATTCAGGGGAAAAAAAAATTAACAACTTCCTTGTATTTTCTGTAGGCTGTTTGCTTAAATTTTTATCAGTTGGATTTTCCTGAACTTTTCTGTGATGACTGCTGTTGCTCGTCTCTTCATTTTATTGATTATTTCCATAGCCCTTAGCCTAGACACTGCTCAGGAAAAAATACTAATATAAAATGAAGAGGCTCCTTTCTCGGGCTTCTGAACTGTAAGTCAAGCATTCTGCATAGTTACCATTCAGAGCTAGAAGTAATTTATGTATTTCCTTTCACACAGAGTTTCTGTTGAGCAGGAAACAAAATACATACTTCTGGAGATGCACAAAACAAAATAGCAGTTTACTCATGCATAGAGAGCAAATTACTTTTGGGTAGAATAAGAATGTTACAGTCCAGAATTGATGTGGTTTTCATGTTACCTTAAAGAATAATGCCAAATCTTTCCTCACTGCACTTTTTCTGCATTTTTTTTTTTTTTTTTTTTTTTTTTTTTTTAATGAAAATGAGAAATAACATTGCACCACTGAGGTACTCTTGGATTCAGGACATTTCCACACTCTACGACTCCTAGCAGAGCTCCTGGCTTACTTCTGTGAAGGTAATTTCGCTGTGACAGCTGTGAGATAACATCTATAGATTGTTCTGCAAAATGTAACTTTCCATTAGGAACCAGGGTGACTATTCTCTAGCAATCAGAACTCTTTGATAAACATTTATTTTTGTCTTCCTCACCTAGACAAGACTCTACCACAGTGTTTGGAACATCTGCTGGGCTGGATCTAGCTATATTTCTTGTAGCTACTGGAAATCTATATAGTGACAGTTGCTAGCAGTGATAACTGTGGTCAGACAAGCAACACCATTCTTTAAAGTATCCTATTTACTATATCCCACCTCACAAGAAAGATCTTGTCTCCTTAGCACTCAGGCATAGCTGGGAAGGGGTTGGTGAAGGACAAGGGGGCACACTGCAATTACAGAGAGCTGGGCTTTTGGTATGCTCTGTGTATGTCCGAGCAATTCCTATCCACCATGACTTTCTGATTTCTCTGTAACCTAATGATGATGGTGGGCTGAAATTTCAGCTTGCTTCCTCTACATTAGTCCCTCTCCTGGGAGAGGTCAAAGGAGCTGGCTTTATCAGCTCCATCAGTTTCCTCCCAGCAAGCAGCTCACTTTGGGAGGGAGAAGTCCTGGACCAGACATTTGCAACAACTTCATATTCATACAGCACTACTTGAGCAATGCACAGTCAATGGAAGAGTAAAACTGCTATTTACTTCTAATGAAATCCTTATTTGATGTGAATGGATGTGCTTTTGTCATAACCAGCTTAACTCTTCTCCTTTTGCAAGAAAGGAGGCATCTCATTTCACGGAGCCAGCAGTCATTTTGGTGTTTTGCATGACTTCCTTGTTAATCTTCAAGTTTACCGGGACAGCAATACACTTTTTTAAAATCACATATTGTTGTGCGGTTTCAAATTCCATAATTTCTGTTATTCCTCTGCTGTTGCTTTTTGCAGAGCTGCTAATTTTCATTCCAGGGATGGTGTGCAGAGCAGCCCACTAAACACAAGAGGCAGCCATCTGACAAAGACTGGGAAAGGACTTGGGCTTTCTGTTCTAATAATCACAAGTGTCAGTAACAGGAGAGGAGGAGAGGCTCAAACACAAATAAATTAATTAGCAAGGACATTATTTATACACTGGGAATTCCTAGTGTGTGTGGTGTCTGCTCTAATAACCCGTGGACAAATTACCTCCCCTTGCTATAACACCTTAGGGAGAGAGCCAGCAGAGAAAGACAAGTGTAAGTTCCTATCTAAAAGAAAGAGGATAAGAAGCAGCTTGAAAATCTGCAGGGAAAGACCCTGCATATGCATAAAGAGCAGAGTGATCCATATGGACACCTGCCCCTCACAACAGCTCCTCTTGCTCCTGGCTAGACGTGTTACAGAACGATCTGCGGTTAGTATCAACAGAATTGTGGTACATGGGGATTTGAGCATCCAAGCTTGCTTTTCCTAACACAGTGAAACACAGGTGAATGTAGAGCTTTTAGGAGAAAAGACTGTCTTCCATGAAGGTCAAGAAAAGCTAAGAATCTCTTCCTTGCTTGTGTATCCTTTGTGAAAACTATCTAGCTTTCATGCACCATCGGAAAATGGATGAAAGTAAATCTGTGATAAGGACCCTTTCCCCTTTATGACCTAATGTATTTGAACCAGATTGTTAACTGTTAAGAGGAAAACTACCAATGTTGTCAGGGGACCCCAAATTCTTATTTCTGGCCCATAGTAACTGACGCTTTTTATTGGACAGTTTAGCTGGCTACTTTAGGAAAGAAGAATGAAAAAGATAAACTCCTTGATTTCTTTGCTATAAGTCTGTACATGGTGGATTATAAGATTCTGACCTTTAGCCCTTGCTTAAGAAAAATACAAAAATCAAGTCTCCATTAAACATTTGTCTTTTATGGCATCCTTACCTATGAACCATGTGTTCCTCCTGTATTGCTGAGTCACTCCAGTGTTCAGTACTATTCAGATCTATTCAGAATAGCATCTGAGCTTTTCTTGGGAGGTTAAATTCATCAGCTATTTTGTAAAGTAATAAAAATGCTTTTTTTTACATACATTTTCGTTTTCTCTAACTGGCCAGTGAACATGTAGGAGCCGAGTATTTAGTTACATGATGTAATTTGTCTCATTTATTGCTGCAATAGTGATAACCCAGGGTGGTATGAAGCTATGATATTTATGACAGAAAAGGGTGATGGTATTGAAATCCACAGTACTTTAAAGCATCTGAAGTTTAAAAAAGGAAAGAAAAAAAAGAAAAACTTTCCACAACCTTTTTTAAAGACAAACATAACCATATAATTTATGGTACATGGTAATTACTTCTCTGTTTGAGATGTTCACTATTTTCTCCCATTGTAATTTCACATACTGGATAATGAGTATCTTCTGCACAGAAACAACAGTAATGGCCGTGTGGCAGGAGAACGGTTACTTGATTGTTCTACAATAAAATGTTGTCTCACTTCTCAGTGCATGACTCAAATACAGGTGTGCAGAGGAGTAAAACTGAAAGGCCAGAATCTTCAGTTAAAAAAAAAAAAAAAAAGAAAAAAAGAAAAAAAAGATACTTTGTTGAACAGTCCAGCAGAGCAAAGTAAAGTCATACTGTATAAAATTGATATGAACATGAACATCAGTTCATGAACTGATATGAACATGAGCATGAAATTCGCATTTTCAAACAATCCCCTGCAGATGACCCTTAGAATATAGCCATTGACTCTGTGTGAAGGTAAAGACCTGCCTCTTTTTGTTTCTGAAGGATCAGACACAAAACTTGAAATACCAAATCTATGTAGAGTTTTGCCTGAAATACAGATTTTTAAAAACTGGCTAATGATTCAGTGCAAGAATATCACTGATGTAACCAAAATCCCTTTTAGTTCTATAGGAGCAGAATATGATCTGCTAGGAAATAAACATTCTGTTTCCTGTCTAGTATAAATTAATTGATGGAGGATTATATGCTGGATATTTTAGATAGTGCAGGTAATGCCTAGATACTAAGTTAGTGTTGTGGGACTTTTTTTTTCAAGCATTTGTTAAACTATTCTTTGTAACAGGCTTTAAATACGTCTCACCAAACTTTGGATGAAAAGCTATTAAACATATTCTTTGGAACCAATGTATATTTTTAGTTTGAAATTGATAAGGAATTTAAGTTTACTACTAACTTATTACTTACTAACAGTTATGCCACTGGATACCTGTGTTACAGGATTCGAATAAATGTATCCAATGTAAACATGGTAAATACCGCCAACACAAGGTAAGACGTAATGCTTCAACAGGTCATGAGCTTACTATGATAGAATGATGAAAGCCAAGATATGCTTAGGGAAAAAAAAAAGTTTCTAGAACTTTTGTGTGATAAAGTTTGCATTTACAGATCTTCACAAAGATCTGAACAGATACTTCAATCCTTTAACAAAGATGCCTTTCACTCAGGCTGTTGCCATGCTATGATGTACTTTAAACGGGGACAACTGCTTTTCCTCACGGAGATGACCTGTCTGCTGAAAAATGAGGAGGAAAATAGAAAGGAGGAGATTCCTAAACAATTTTTTTTTAAGAAACTATTCTTACAGTCAATTTTCCAAAGGTAAACACACAAGCCAGTCACAGTGAGGCAACAGCCTAGAACAGTAACTATGCCTGATCTCAGTCAAACCTGAGAAATAATTTCCTGCATATAACCAAGAGGAAATAAAAATCCCCCAAATCATACCAGCCAAAAAGGGTTATAATGCAGTCTCATATGTTGTAGAAGCCAAAGAATAATATTTAAATAGAATGACATCGTCCTATTTCTAGGAAAGTGTAATTTCTATAATTCATGAGAATGTTATGAATTTCAATACATTGAAAATCAGTTTGAATTTAAACTACAAACTAATTCTCAATACAAAGATAAAACTTAAAAAGGCAACACAAATCTTATAGAATCCTCCAAGAATTAATATTGGATTTCTCCAAGTTCAAATTACAATAATACCGTCATCAAGTGAGTCCTCAATTAACCTCATCTGACATTCCAAGCAGAATATTTTAAGGGTTGTGAAGCACGCAAATACAGACTTCAGCTAAAGGCCGACTTCATACATTGGACAGCCTGTGAGAATAATGTGAAAAATTATGTAACTAGCCCAGCGCTTCAATAAACACCCCACAGATGATGGAGAGGAGACTGACAAAATCGAGGATCAGCATCCTAATTCCTTTCTCAGGTAGAGCCTAGAAAGATTAAGAACTTGTTTACACGGGGGAGCAGGGGCTCCCTTCACATTCACTCTGAGCTTGGTTTCTGCACGTTCAGATGACCTGCATTCACACAGCACAAATCTTACCACGCATTAACTGCTGAGACAAAATATATTCTGTGCTCCTGTGGAAACCACAGTAGATTCAGAGCGCATTAACGGGAAGCATACTAATATTCGTTGGGTGCAGCTGGACCACACGCTCTCCTGGAGAGCTGCCAAGCGCTCTTGCAAGGGGCAGCCCTGCCTGCCCGCTCCCGCCCTTGCCTCTCCCCATCAGGTGCTGCTGCCCGGTTAAACGCCGGCACGCGGCTGGGGCGAGCCCGGTGCTGGTGGCAAACGCGACCCAGAGGTCGCGCCAGCTGTGCTCCCTAAGTAACAGAACCACGCTCTGGCATAAGAGTGTTGCTTGTCTGGAGTGGGACAGGCGTCCTAGAAGGGGAAAGGTGAAGGTTCGGGCTGCCGTGCGATGAAATGCGTCAAGAAGGACGTCTCTTCAGGTGGCTGATTTGCCGATGGGTCGGAGCTGGGTTTTTCTGCTGTTCTGAAATGAAATGAGGGGCCAGGATGAGCCTTTTTACAACCCTGGTGTAAACCCTGTCAGCGCTTTGCATAGGCAGTTTGATAGTACCAAGAAAGTGATCTGGGCTTGTGATGATCTTTTGCCTTGACTTTTCTCACTGTTACCTTTTCTTTTGCTTCCATTAGATATAAACAATATTATATATACTGGTAAACCTCCAGGACCTGTTTTTTCTGTGTATCTGCTGGAGACTTCTAGCTGTTTGAATTTTTAACCTTTCCTCATGTGCTGAATGCTGTGAGTGTGGCAGAGAGAAAGCTAATCTGACTCACCTCTTGTGTACATTTAAAATTCCCTGCTCCCAACTTGACTATCAAACAGGTATTTGTATGTATTTGCACAAGCCCTATTTTCCTTCCTACATGCTGATAGCCCTTTCCCCTAAATGTTCAGATGGGGAACTTATTCTTAAAAAAATTGTGAGAATGTAGTATTTCACTGCATCTCAGCTATCCATTCCTAACTCTTCCCCCTTTTCTTTCTGCCATCTGACATGTACATTTTTTCCTTCCACTCTTCTTTGGCTTCTCCCGGCAGAAAAGCTCCTCTTCCCATAGCACTCTCAAAATGGTGGCTGCCAGCCTCTGCCTTTTGATGCAAAAAAAGAAAGATAAACACTGTTCCCTTACCGCCCCCCCCCCAACCTATTAATAGAAGTGTACTTACTGTGCACAGTGCAAACTAAGAATAGTGTTAAGTACTATATCCTAATTAACAGGGTACAGTAATGCTCTCATTTTAATCAATGGGTTTTGAAGTTCCAGCTTTCATAGTATGTAATGAAGTACGTTTCGAAGTGCTGTTATCATAGAGCTCTATAGCGTATTTTATAGCATTTTCTTCCTCAAAGAGCAGAATTTCTGTTGCAGAAACACATTTTTGAGGCTTTTTCCCAGGATAAAACTTAGCAGTGCAGCTGTAAATCAGCTCTGCATAAGAAATGCATAGACTTAGTGAGCAGTGAGGCAGGAGGCTGTGGATATCATTAACCCTCGATGTTCTGGACTGTTGTTTCAAAACACTATTGCTGCCTCTGTGTATCTTGTGCCTGTCCTCAGAGGTGTGACATGAAGTTTATGGTACAGCAAATGCAAGGTGGGAAGCAGCAGGAAAAGAATTTGCGACAACTTGAGGCTTAGAGGTTGCAAGCTTTTCCCTCTGTCTTTTCGTAAACTAATTGTTTCAAACGGTTGCGCCATCATGGCCCTCGCTATTTCATTCTTACCTTCAACTTGGCTCATTTTCTTCAGAAACGAGGCTTGCAGAAGAAAGTTTTCTGTGTACCTCTATGTCTGCCTTTCCTCCTTCCCTTTCAATAACTTTTGAACTGACAGGAGCATTTCAGCCACATTTGACAAAGAACATCAGGTTTCAAAGAGACAGTGCTCCAAGAAACTTGGGGAAAATGTGGGGCTGGGTGGAAGTCAGAAACGTGCTGAAGGATGGGCAGGGATGGCTCAGCCCCACAGCCTTTCTGCTTGGTGGCTTCGGCTGGCTGGGCGGGCTCCTCATGCGGCTCCCAGCCGCCGATGGCATATGGTGCTTCTTGCACACTCCATACATGTAAGGAGGGGGTTCATCGCAGTCAGGAATATTGGGGACACGGAGGGGAAGTAAGAGTATGGTATGTAAGGGATCTAGGGAAGACGGAGGGATATTGCTGTGATGTGGTGTGTGTGGGAGGGGTAATTGTAGGAGGTGGTATGGGTTTATTGCGGATGTGGGGGCTGCGAGGTGAAGGGATGTAGGGCACAGCTGTGGGAAACCTAGCTTCATTTCTACCCATGGATATGGAACAACATGTTGGTTACAACACGTGTAATTTCGCACAGTTTCTTGAAGCAGTAGTTAAATAGTTATATCTTTTTACTTGTATTTTGCAAAAATAAAGATTTACCTTATTCATCTGAGACATGTTTTTTATGAAGCTTATAATACGAGCTACATAAAAGAAAAGTACATTTCTCATACTTAAGATTTTTTTTGTGGTTTAACAGACTAAGTTTAAAATAAAATGGAATAACAGTGGGAACATAACTATACCACACACACAAGGAAAGCAGTGTTTCCCCACTTTAAAAGGTCTTTGTTCAATACCCCTGCACATTCACAAAATAGCCTGTGAACGCCTTTAGAAATATTCTACTAAATGTTCAAGAAATACACTAGAAATTGCTACACACACAAAAAAAAAAAAAAGTGGGGGGAATTGCATAGCCCTTAAACTCTGAATTTTAAACCATATTTGTTTATCCTCCATATAGAACTCAAAAGTGTCCTCTGATTAAGTGTCCAGGGCAAACGGGTTTTGGGGAGGGTGTTTCTCTTCATTTCTCTGCTCACTTAGCTGTACAAATTGTAGCATGCAATTATGTGAGAAGAGGAGGTACTGCCCAGTAGCTGGTAGCCTACTTACAGTGCAGTGCCATCTGCCCTCAGTTTCCAAATCCTTCTGTCATCCTCCAGTAGCTGAGATGATAGTTAAATTGCTCTTTTGTGTGATTTTTATTATTTAGAAAAAAGGAGTTAGCAGAGTCTCCCAGGATAAAAGCTCTGTCATCTCTGTTAATGTGATCAAGGTGGTGGGAACAGCGCTATCTGTTTCACTAAAGAAAATAGGCATGGCTTACTGGCAAGCAGTGCATCTTGTGCTTTTGCTAATAATGTTACAGTGATATTGAGAAAGTTGCCATAATAACATACAAGGCCAAAAGTGTTAGAGAAGCTGGTCTGACTGAGCTCTGACTTGTAGAGCTATGGCCAGCAGATTGCAAGACGTCAAACCCATCCCCTCCCTCCAACCTGATACGCATTGGTAAAAACCAGCAATACAACACTGGGCACTTTTTATTCAAAGCAGTTGGAAAAGGTACCAGAGTGTCAAAAGGGGCAGATCTAGGAATGGGTATGTATGAATTTGGTCCCAGAATTGCAGTTGCAGAAAGGTAAGGTTCACAGCACACCAAAAGAAGAAAAAATTCACAATGCTTATCACCTACACACAAAAAAAATAGAACAGAGTGGGCAGGGAGGAGGAACCAAGCTCACTGAGACGGATACAGTGCAGTACTGAATATTCAAGGGGTCATGTTTTTGTGCAAACCAAACAGGTCACGTACGCAGGTCTGGGAGAAGCTATTTCTACTGATACTCAAAGCCAACTGTGCCTTTCAGAGCATCATTCCCTTGATCTTCCTTATACCTGTTTGCAC
Source organism: Podiceps cristatus (assembly GCA_000699545.1). Classification (NCBI taxonomy): domain Eukaryota; kingdom Metazoa; phylum Chordata; class Aves; order Podicipediformes; family Podicipedidae; genus Podiceps; species Podiceps cristatus. The sequence continues at coordinate 4,500 of JMFS01024798.1, read as the reverse complement.
AGTGACTCTTCTCCCCATATTCTGTAATTGTAATTGTTTGTTGTTTTATATCATCACCTACTCACTAGAAATAATAATAAATAGAAAAGATGATAGATTAATAAAAAGCAAGACTCTTAAACCTGCCAATTTAAATTAGGTGAAGAAGTGTTCAAGATAAGCTAAAAGCAAATTAGATGAAAGGTCTGCCGAAGAGATTGTCTCTACACACTAGAGAAAGGAGAGCCGGCTTGCTTCCCCAAATAAGGAATCAGCTCTTATGTAGTAGCCAATATCACAAAATTTCTTTTTTCTGTCTACTTGTTAGGAAGATCCTCACAACATCCCACAAGGCACAGATGCAATCAGAGAAGTTTTAATCTTTTCTCGTAAGCCAGTCCCCTCAGCAATCACTAGCATTGCATGTCTTTGAATTTCTTTCCAACTGCTCTGTAACATTATGGTAGTAGGTTGTCCAGCCCCGTACGCTGTCTTCTAAGGGCCAGCTCCCTTCCACGTCAGGGGGACCCGAGGGCTTTCAGTAGGAAACATTAAGCATCTTGCAGGATCAACCAAGATTTTGCATTTCACCATTCCAAAAAAGAATGGCATTATTGTTCCTTCCTGAATAAAGGTATGATGGTTCTTCATTGCAGACTGAAAAAGTAAAAAGAAAATAAAATTCAAAATGTCTCTTTTACTGTGATACCTCATTGCAGATTCGCATCTAATTTTCTGCCAATATTATCCACTCAGTCTCTTTCAACATTGCTGTTTTCCAAATTTTTCCTCCCACTGAATCTGTATGTTTGATTAATGTTTTCCCAGATGTCTGAACCTGGGGGAAAAAAAGCACTTTCAGTCTCATTTTGTTAAGTGCTAGGAATCTCTTTGATGATCCATAACTAATTTTACCGTACTTGTCACAAAGCAGATGTGCAGCAATAGTCCCCTAAGTATGCTGCATTCAGCCATTACAAACTCCAGTATTCTTTCTTTTTTTGCCCCCTTTTTTGGTGTTTATTTTTCATTAGTAATTAACCTTCACAGTTTATCATATTCTCTTTCACTGGTTTAATGAACACATTTGACACATGAGTTATACAGTTGGTCCAACCACATTTTATCCCTCTCTTTTTAGATTCATCCTATTGTAGAATATCAGGTTAGGATGCAGTTTCAGAAATGTAACAAGTCTTCATTTTGACTATTTTGTCTCAATCACTTAGTGCATTAACTCTTCTTATTTCTAATTTACCTGAAAGATTTTTGCATTCAAAGGATGGAGAGTCTTTAAACATTAAGAAGAAGAACTATTAAAATAAAAGACTGTAAACAATTCCTAGTTAAAGAAGGTATACTTTGTTATCTCTAACTCAGCATCCATAATTTGCAATAGCTTTAAAACTCACCTTTGTTTCAGCCCTCTCTCCTGGAAAGGCAGAAATCTCCTCTGAATTGTCTCTCTTATTTCTGATAAGCTTCAGCTATAACAGAGAGATGACTGATGCTATTGAATTGGACAGTGAGAGGAATTCATGGAACAATCTGAAAGGAAATGACCCTTTTGTGACTGTACAGAAAGCACAACTATTTAGAATCACAGAGTAGCTGAGGCTGGAAGGCATCTCTGGAAATCGCCTAGTCCAGTCCCTCTGCTCAGAGCAGGGTCACCCAGAGCAGGTTACTCAGGGCCGTGCCCAGTCAGGGTTCAAATATCTCCGATAATGGAGACCCAACAACCTCTCTGGGCAACCTCTGCCAGTGTTTATCTTTCTCACAGTAAAAATCCTGTTTGTTTTTTTCCTTTTTGTTTAAAAAGAATTTTTTATATTTTGATTTGTGTCCACTTCCTACTTTTGAAAGTCACACCTCATTACACTGAAAAACCAGGTTTCCTGCCAGGGTATTTTCTGCAGGAAAAATATATCAGATAGAAATGCACATCTATTTTTTTTGCAGAAGGTGTCAATGTGCAATTGTAATACCAGCCTAGATATTTGTGCTACTAGACATATCGAAGTCCTTATGAAACAAAAGTAGTATCTTATTTATTCTAATGCATATGACAAATACATGGGCTATATACACGAGTGAAGGAATTATTTGCCAGTGAATGTTGGAATAGAAGCCATAGAATAATTTTAATCATACTAATATTAGTAGGTATTAAGCTGGAAGTTATAATATTGTTCTTATCCCTTCTTCTAAAACTATAGCATAATTAGTTTGGGTTTTACTATTAGATTCCATTTTAGTGTATGCGGGAGGTGTGCATATGCATGTGTGTAGTTGCATGCACATTAGATCTCTGAAGAAAACATTAAGTGCAAACTTAGATGAATTTTGTATTTGAATCTCAAAACTGGATGTTGGAGAATCCATCAAGAGTCTATGGTATAGAGTTTGAGCAGGACCATCACGGTGACTGTCAAAAATATTATCTGGGTGACAGTCAAACTGCAAAACTAAAACTTCATGAACTTCAGTGCTGTCACAGCCATTGCTTCTGGTCCCTTCCTCGGAAAGTCCTTAGTGCCCAGCTGGCCACTTACATAACTTGTATTCAAACTGATTTATGTAAAATGGGGTTCTCCTTTCTTTAAGGCAGATGAAATACAGAATACTGACCATCTTCCTGATGAAGTGAATTGAACCTGAATTTTTGTCAAGGGTCATTCTGCTGAACTTCCGCAGGTGAATTGCATTGGGCAGAACTTTTGCAATACGTGCCCAGAAATCCTACCTTGTCAGTACCAGGTAGAGTTGTTTTTCTGTTTAAGGTCCACATAAGCTAACAACTCACTGGCCTCCCTAGGACTGAATACTAATGGCATTTACTTCCATTGTCGACAAAATTTTCCTTGCTATGGCTTGTAAAGCTATGTCTAACCTGGGGAGCACTGCAGTCTTTCTAGCCCTTGTGTCTAACTAGTCCCATATTTGGGTAATCCAACAGCCCTGTCCTCTACACAGCAATACTCTGTAGGAAGTGAGCCAAGGCGTACCGGCTGTGTTCCCCCATCTGGATGGCAGCGCAGGAGCTGGACTTTGAAATATGCTATCGTGTATACCTGTTACTCAGCCCAGACATGGCAAATAGCTGGAAATGAGTAATTGATGTAATGGGCGATTTAATTTTGGCAAATAAAGTTGGTGCCCTGACAGGGAACAGAGAATCATCTTCAGTTTGGAGGTTTGTCAGGTGCAGGATGAAATTTCCAAACAAGAAAGGCAAGCCCACAAAGATGGAAGTGGCTAGCAGAAAGATGCTACCTTTTGCCAGAAAGAGACTTGAATTTTAGGTCTCTGAAATCACAGATAAGTTCATGACTTGGTTATTTGTAGCTGTATTTGTCTTTATTTCTGCCCTAGTTAATACCCTTTACCCTCCTGATATGAAATAGAATCCTTCATGAAATCTCAGAAACTATGGTCCAGGATGCAAAAAAACCTGTTTCCTGCACAGTTGTACTCTGAAAGTTGACATATTAGATGACATATTAGAAAGGGAAAATGTTAGCACTTTTTGCTGGTTTTCATCTTTTTATTTTTTTATTTTTTTATTTTTTTTAAACAGTGGATTTGAGAGTAGGTGGAAAGTGGTGACTTTGACATTGTCACAATGTTGAAACTCATCAGGCTGGAAGGGTTCTCTGTCTGCCCCGTGCTCTGGGAGAAGCGAATGGCATGAGGGAGGGAAGAGGAGAGAACAAGGTGCCATTTCTTGGATTAGAGCTTTTGTAAGCTTCCAGAAGAGAGGAAATTCAGATGTTTAGCTGGCAGCAGTTGACGGTGAGGGAACAGCCCTGGCTCAGTTCCCTGTTGGGCGCAGGGAGCAGTTTCCCTCCATCTGTTAGGAGCTTCTGATTAGATGAGGTAGGTTAAATCTTTTTTCCCTCTGCTCCCCCTTCCCTAAGGTTGTGAAATCACTTATTTGTGTTGCTGAGAGCAAAGAGAAAAGAAATGAAACCACAAAGCTGGTGCAGGGCTTTTTATGCTCTTTGCAGGCTGCAGAAGCTGGAAGGAGATGATTAGAGTGATTGAAGATTGATGGAAGTGATAAGATGGGTGAAAGGGTACTGAAGGGAGCAAGAAATGATGCATTTACTTAATGAGATATCTTAAGTTTCTCTGTCAGGCTGCCTTGTTTGCAATCTGTTTAATACTTGCTCTTGCCTTGTAAAGAATAACAGTGGCTTATTGTACATTTTCTAAAATTGTTTTCAGAAAGGACAAATTCATATCTGCAAGGGTGTTTTGGAAAGAGGAGTTACTACACACTTTCCATGTGACAATATGGTTTGTCTCGAGGCCGTGCTGAAGTAAAATCAACTGCATCATGTTATAGTGATGTTTTCTACCTATAGGCACTTCTTTGCTGACTACCATAGTGATTAAACTGAGATTGTACAGGATTGGAAATACAGACCAACACAAGCTCTTCAGGCAGCAGCTCACTGACTTCAAGCTCTGGCAGGTTTTAGAGCAACAAAACAGACACATGATTTTATATATATA
>JMFS01024794.1:0-36683 GCA_000699545.1 Podiceps cristatus | reverse complement strand
AACCCAAAACATTCTATGGTTCTATGACATGGCTGGGAGGAGGTGAAAGGGGAAGAGATCAGGTCTCATGTAGTAAGCTCAGTAATAAGCTTTCCCAGATAGTGCTGGCAGTAAGGAGGTAGATGAAGTTCATGCAGTTTTCAGAAAGGAGCTCAATGTCTTTTGTTTGTGAACCTCCTTGAGTATTTTGTCACCAAAGCCGGCAGATACCCTCATCTAAACAGCTAAAGCCGCATCTCAAAAGCTAATCTAATTTCAAATCATTCTGTACCCACAGCAAAGACAAAGAGCAGCATTGTCTCCTGGCATATTTTTGGTATGTGAACAACGATGCACCTAAAAGAAAATAGTGAGTTCATGACCATTCATTGTTTTATGGTCTTGCCTAACAGCAAGCAATATATTCAGGGGAATTTCTTTGATGGAAGTTTGTTTATTGGCAGTGAAACTTGTAGGCAGGGGATCAGCAGTAAATGATAGATCATCATTTGACATCTGAGAATTTTTTGTTAATGAAGTATAGGTGCCTACTCATTTTCCTAAAGAAAGGAGCTGACCAGTGAAGCAGTCTCTGTGATAAAAGCAATTTTCTCACCATTAGCCACACCCACTGAAAACCTCCACTTTCAAAGGACGGTTCTGAGGATGGAAATGGGCCTTTCTGAGAGGCACTTGTTCTTGCCTGCTGAATTCCCAGCAGGTTCAGAATTCCTTGGCAGGTTCAGAAGACCATGTTCCAGCAAGGTCCTCTGAGATCCGCTTAACATAGAAAACTTTGTAGGGTATTTTCTTCCCAGTCTCCTCTCTCAAAAATAAGCTCAGCATCCCTAACTTTTATTCTATTTTATAATGAAACCTGCTCCTAGAGCATCACCATTTTCCTGCTCAAAGCTTTGAAGATGGTTAGCATAGGCAAACCTATCTTTGAGGCTCCAGCTTACTCCTGTTAAGACGCCTCTCTGTCTTATCCTCCTAACCTCTCCTACTCTCCATAGATACTGCTAGTCAATCTGGAGATCAAAGATTCTGCAGTTCAATTTTTGCATGCTTTGTATTTCCAGCTAATTAAACTGACTTTTAGATTTAAATGTAACAATACCACTGAGGCAATTGTTGAAATAAAAGTGTGTTGCACTAGTAGTGTAAAAAAATAGTCCTGGCTCTTGTACAGCAAATATTCAGATTGGTAATATTAATGACAGCAATTGTTACAGGCAATCTACAAACAAAAAAGAACCCTAAATAAACTGGGGAAATACCATTTTTAAAGTCAAATGCAATACTAAGAGAGCATTTCAGATCCCTAATGGAGTGGGGGACATGGAGGTGGTGGTGTTCACACAGGGTTGTAGGCAAAAGGGACAGCTCAGTCCTATAACTATGGCCAAGACTAATTTTCTGGTATTATTTTTAGAAAGCTGGTCTAATTTTCAGCAGTGTTATCTGTCTCTAAATGGCAGCAGAAAGTACAGCTTTACCAGATAACTTGACTATGTCCAAAGTATGGTAAGAGTTAAAAAAATAGATGCATTTTAAGAGTCTCAGTTGCAGCCCCATAATATTAACTGCTTTGGTTCCACTGCCATCAGAATCTACCAGCCATGGGGCCTTAAGCAGCTGTCGTCCACCTGGGACCACAAAGGAGGGCATCTTTGGCTCTGAGCTCAGTATTATCCTTGCATTTTGAGCAGAAAATTCAGATGTTAGAAGATTTCAGAAATATCAAATGAAGTTAAGCTTATTACCATGTTATATCAGATCAAATTTCTAGTTATTTCTTCAATCAGCATTTTTTGTATGACTTGATCATAATAAAGATTTCAGAAATATGATGAAGCTGTACATTTGCAGTAAATGAAGCACCTGTGTTTATTACAAATCTGTGCACAGAGCTCTATCTGCATAGATACTTGTCAGTCAAACAGATGTCCCTATATTAACTCTCTTTTTCTAATTGGAAAATGGAGGCGAGATGGCATTTATATCATGACTATTATGTGATTGGCATATGTCTATGCTGAAGCAGAAGCACAACACACACCTTTTGTAAACAGAAAACAAACCGGTGAAAAAGTTGAGTCACATGAGGATCTGCTTCTTCATTTAAAGTTTAAAGAACAAGAAGTGCAAAATTTGGAAGAATATTGGTTGTGTTGAAGACCTAATTAGGGGACAATTCTATTCCTTATTTTGGATAAAATTTGTACACTTTTATATTTGCCTGGTGTTGTATGTAAATACACACACAGAGCTGTAATTTATAAGGTCTATGCTTTTGGTCAATTACTGCTTTTATCTTTTAGTTTTAGCATTTTATTTAACTTTTCTTTAAAAATAAAAATATGTCTCTCAAAATAAAATAATACCTGCCTATAGATTCTTAGAAAATGACAAGACATATATTTAATGCAAAAATTAAATCAAATACTACAATTACAAAAAAGGTGCATTAATAAAATGCATCCAGCTATTTTCTCAGCACTGAAGGTCCAGATGGAGCCTGAGCCTTTATGAAAATGTCCAGTTTTGTACAAATAACCAACACAAGCCCAATCAAGCTCATCTTTAAACTGGACTGCTCTGAATAATGCTCTGATTATCAAATAAATGTTATAATTTTATCCAGTTAACTTCTTAATGTCATTGCATTTTCTTCATTTTTAGTTCATGGTGCTGTGTCTTTTAAATCACGAACGAAACAAATTTGTACATGCAAGTATTCCACCAATTTAACAAATGCTATAGATTATACAACTACCACATTATCAGGTCCATAACTTTTAAGCTTTGGTAGAAATGAACTGGTAGCAGGAGAAGCTGTATCAGGTTGTCATTGCCTGCTAGGGATAAGAATAGCTTTATAATTACATATTTTCTCCTATCCAGATAAAGATGGCTTTGAATTATCCTTTTTTTTTCCAGGGTGCTGTATATTTAAAAAGTGTAGGAAGGAAAACATGAAAACATACTGCCTTTTGAAGCAAATTAGCAGTAAAAATGAAGTAGAAAAACATTTCCCTTTTCCTGACTCGCTTGCGACTAATGTGGGTTTCTTGAAGTTGTACATGCCCGCAAAAAATGATAAATATATTGGAAAAAGGAAGGGAAAAATGAAAGAGTAAGCTGCCCGTATAAAGCAGCAGATGTAAAGATGGAGAGACATAGCCATAGAAACTAGTCACATAAATAGTCATGAAATGAAAAGTTTCAGATTTGTATTGAAGTAAAAAAAAACTACTTAGAGAAAGGCCAACAGGCCAGACTAAATAATCCTCGACTTAACGTCCAATTCTGAATCACATATTAGCTGCAGAGATTTTAATGTAAATATGCCATTACACTGTCATTACAGTGATCAGGCTGCATGGCTCACAGGTCACATCTCAGCCACTGTTAATTTTGCAGGCAAAAGCTTTTTTTCTCTTGAAATGTTAATAACTTTCTATTAGTTAATGTAGCGTGACTAAAATTCAGATTAGATATAATTCATTTTAATATCTGTGACTGGCTATCCCGATCATTTAGCAATGGTTTCCAGCTGAATACAAGATGCTAAATTGGACTCATTTGCATAGCCCTGTTAAAGCAATGCCATTCTCTAAATGTAGGCATCTTCAAATTAATTTAAAAGATTTTTTTTTTTTCTGGTTTTGCTACCAGGATAAAATCTTTTGCTGACAACTAATTGAAGTTACCATGAGCCTAACACACATCTTCTTCTTTCTTTTCCCAGGAAGAAATGACTAGTTAATATCATTAACCAGTAAGGGACAAAATAGCCACAGTGCTTTTGAGTGCTAAAACGGCCTAATTTGGGAGCCTCAGACAGACCAACCACCACTATTTGCCAGCATTGAAATAAATACCCTTTCTTACTCTTAAGCACACTTAGCTACATTGCTGTATGTCAAAAGTTAACACTGGGCTGACCTTGAAATGATCACTGAATCCACTGGGTTTATTTAAAGATCTGCTATAAAACATATGTTCATTTACGGCACAGTCTAGCTAAACTAGGCAGCTCTCAGGACCTTCACTGGCTCCTGAAAGAGCTCAACCCACTGGAAAATGTGGGTTGTTATTAATCACTAATATTCTTCTCTTAATATGCACATATAACACCATTTAATGGTAATGGGAGATACATTAGCTCCACAAGGAGAGATTGGCCCTCCAACTTATCAAACCCTATCTTTAAACTCATTTCAATAAACATGTATGTAGGGTTTTTCTGGGACAACAGCTTGATGCAATCTTGAAGAGGGATGGTCATAAACCTTTTTCTTTTAAATTAAATGCAAACAAGTAAACAAGTCTATTACTTATATTGTATTAGTCAGTATGAATCACATATTTGGCATACAATATATATTCCTGCATCCAATTGAAAGTAATGCCCTTTGAATACTAATTAGACACCCACACACACAAGGACATAAATCAACTCTGATTTTTTTATTATTTGCATTATCTCAGCACCTAAAAGCTCTCGTGGCCAAGCCAGGAACTTCATCACACTGGTGTGTGTACAAACACACGCACTCACACCCCAAGGAGGATCAAAAGAACTCGGAAACTATCAGGGACAAGATGGTTCTTTCTCCTCATTTACATACATGAAACTGAGAACAAGGTCAGAAAAAAACAGAATAATGAAAGTGTCATGGACTGACACTGCATCAGATTATGTAACTGTAAAATTCTACATGCTCCACAGTGAAAGATTTTACCAATCTTTAATTTAAAATAATTGAGGGATGTGAGAGAAATAGTCGAGGGTGAAAATAGCGGTTAATATGCTTTCATGTTACTTTATAACTCTGAAGTGTTTGTTGCCTCTGCGATAGAAAGCAAAAGACTCCTTGGCTGCTAATAAGATCCTAAGATTGCTTAGCACCGTGGAGTCATCATCTACTAATTTGTCAAAAAGCTTTTTCAACAATTCAAAAAATAAATATGTGTAAAAATCATAAAGGAAATATTTTAGCCAACACATACATTCACCTATAGGGTAGAACATTATTGCTATTGTTTTCCTGTTGTTGTTAAAAGCACAGTAGCTATTTATTTAGGAATGTAAATACAAGGTATGAAAAATCATGATCTCTCCATTAGTCTTGAGGCCTGATGGCTCTGGGAGAAAACAGTGTGGTCTCAGTGTGAGGCACCACCTGAGTACCAGATGTAAGACAATTGTGTATGCAGTGGGGAACTGAGGCATGATAGTGCCAAATCTGTTGATCTGCTAATATATATGTATATTTATATATATGTAATATCCCTCCACCTTTTTCTCAACAGGGGGCTTGTTCAGACAATTTAAATGTGATTTTCTCTATCTGTCTCCTCTACTTTCACTTAAAAACTGCAGGGTGTTCTGGAATGCTTTGTCCGCTCAAGTTTTAAATGGCTACCAGCACTTTCACTGGGAGTCTTTTCTGATCCCCAGCTCAGTTTCCTTCTCTCAGCTGGTCGTAAAACTACCCATCAAGCTTGTGAAAACACTTATGTGCAGGAATGTTAGACAGATGTGCTTTTGCATTTGAAATGATTTTGTACCGACTTTTAGATGGGAATGAAACTTTCATAGAATGGTAGCAGGATTAATAGACAAAAACATGTATCTTTCATAATTAACTGACCACTTAACCAACCATGAGTCTGGAGATTCCTTTTCATAGTTGTCTAGTAAAAATCAGAGGTTTGAGTTGATTTGTTTCTTTGGGTTTTTTTCTTTTTTTTTTTTTTTTTTTTTCAGGAAGAATATTTAAAATCATAGATAGAATACTAACAAACAAATTGGCATCTGCTGAGGTAATTATTAAGCTTTATGTAAATGCTAAGTAGTATTGTAATATTAGAAATAAGAAAGTTTGAATCAACAAATTTTAATATCCATTACAGAGTTAAGGTAAGGTAAAGCTGAGACCTGAACATCCCAAACTTTGAGAAAGTTTAGAACTTTGTTGATGGCCTAGAGAGATCCAAGAGATTATTGGCACAAGACAACCCTGATCCTTTGAGAAGAGTTAATTTTGAATTGATAATTTTGGTTTCAGATGTCTTGCCAAATTAATTGTTCCATAAAACTTGGTTCTATTTTTAGAACTTTGGGGGAAAAAGTAGTGTAGTGAAGAGAAATGAGCAGAAAAAATTTCAAATCTACACAAACAGATAAACCAAAGGCAACAATATTCTTTTTTGAACCTGTTGGGCAGCCAGTCACAGTATAACATACCTATTAACTGTACTTTCTGCAACTTGTACAAACTCCTGTCACTGAGGTCTTCAGGAGTTGTGCTGGTTCAGGTCTGCCTCCCTCTTCAGAAGTCTGTCAGATGGGATTGCTGCTAAGAAGCCCAGATGAGCTTCTCACTTGGATGGGGAGAAGGCAGCTACTTCTAAATATTTTAATTGCTTCCACTTTGGCTGGGAGTAAAAAGGCTTACAAATGGCATTTCTTATCAGCAACCACAGCCTCAAAGCACGTCAATCTGTTTTACCTTGTCAGTGAGCGAAAGGGCTTACACAGAACCCAATTTAACATTGACTAAGTTCATTGTTTTGTTCCAATGTTGCCATTGCTATTTTTCTCTGAGGTTATACTATTTAAAAGTTATTTTGTATATATTTGGTCTCTTCTATTTTTCAGAGACCAGCTGGATGACTTGTCAGCAATTCACTAGGAAGAAGGAAGGGAACAGTAACTGCTGTCTGGGGTGGGCTGTGATAAGAAGTAAGGGTTGGATTAAAATCTGTAGTGATTGACCCCAGAAAGTTCAGCCTCTTGCTACAAGACCATTTCTTTTACACAGTCAAAAAAGGCTCCACCCTTTCAGAACCGAAAATTCAGAGCACCTTGTTGGTTTTCTGGGTTCCTGGAAAACAAAATGCTACATTCACACCAGGTATTCCCATATTGAAAACTGTGGGGCAGGGGTGGCTTGGTTGACTGGCTGGTTTTCATAATCAGGAAAGTGAAACAAAATTTAACCGTCAGGTGGAACTATCTCTATATAGCTGAAATGGCTCTAAATAATCTGAGAGAATTTTTATAAATCATTCCCTCCATTTAAAAAATAACATGTATGAGGCAGTCATGACCAGTTTATGGATATTTTGTTAGTAGAAGAAGAAACTAAATTCAGCAGATAAACTACACATTACAAATTATTCCCCCAGGATCCAATTTAGAACATTATTATATAGCAAAATTCTGGACTGAATTTATACCTTTGTTTGGCTGATCATCAGACAGACACATAAAAACCCATTGCATGTAAGCACTTTTCTTAGGGCTTTTCCAGTGTAAGTTCAATAGTTAGCAGCTGCTCTTGCATGTTGTGCTTCCAGCCAACCTGCTACAACCTCAAGAAGGGTGGCTTCTTTCATAATGTATAAGGCATGAAGACTTTTGTGGCTCACTTCTGGACTCAAGAGGGAGATTATTCCAGCTACCCATATCTAAAGTCTGTCCTTAAGTGCATAGGTCAGAGAATTCTCCAGCCAAGAGCTAATACAGCTTGTTGTGCCTTCTGAGATTTCTGGTTTAGGAACACAGTTCTTGCAATGTGACTCTGTGGTCATAGAAAGAAATAGACTTTTTATACCACATTTGAAAAATAGCATCCTTTGTCTACCTCCTAAATTGTAACAGGAATATATAGTGGAGTGCTCAGCTTGTCCTTTTTTCTAGATCTATATCCTCTAGGGCATTGAACTGAAGTTACTTGTGTCTCAGATCAAAGTCATTTCACTTAGAAACTCAGGTTGAGCTTGAAGGCACAGTCTCTTAAGTGAAGGTCAATGGTTTATCCATTACAGCACCCAACCCCAAATTATTTTTGCAATTAGTAATATTTATATCTGTTTTTATAGTGTAAAAGAATAAAGAACAGATAGTCAGCATTTTCAAGAAATACAAGTTAAAGGTGTCCTATCATTTAAAATGATATATCATGTTAGAAAGGAAACTTAAAAGCTGGCATATGCAATCTAAAATTAAATACAGATTTTGAATTTCAGGCTGTGAAGCTAAAAAGATCAAAGGAAACTCTTTACAGTTCTTTGGAATTTGGTATTATACTTCCCGGGAGGTCATTTACTCCCATAATTTAGTCTGACTTATTTTGGCTTCAGTTCCATTAAAAGTATGTAGCAAAAAGAGGGCCTCTTTTTACTTTAATTTTTAACTGCAACCTGTCAGTTAAAGGGAAAAAAAAAAAAAAAAAAAGAAAAAAAGAGTGTCTGGAAGAGGATGATCTACAGAAGTACTAATAGCTTTCAAATCTTTTGACTTTTTGAGCCTGATATAGCTGGAAACTTATCTGGAAAGATTGTATTTTAACCCTTTTGACTGTTCTTGGACATAATGTGTGCTTTTATTGAGAGGGAACTTATTCACTGCCCTTGAACATATCCTGTAATTTTCACAATAACATCTCCCTTAACTGCAATGCCTTGCCTTGTTGGACAAAATAATAGGAGGACACCAAGTTTAAGGTTCCTATAGGCAAACATCAAAAGCACACCTGTTACAAGTCAGAGAAGTATGCAGAAGTTTACCTACTGTCTGGAGAAACCCAAAAACGAGCAGGATACCTGCTGGGATGTGAAGGCAGTGCACTTAGGGCCGAGCAGACTAAAGCGTAGTCTTACTTCACTGCATTTTGAGAGCAAAAACGTAAGAGTAGTTTCAAAAGGAAGAGAAAAATTTAAAACAAAACAAAACAAAACATTTGCCTTTCAGAAAAGATGTGTTATCATTGTGAGATCATTGTTTATTTTATCTATACCAGTTTCCACAAACAAGACCTAAAAAAATAAAAAATAAGAGATGCAGTTGCTTTATCTTCTAAGGCAACACTAAGGCCACCTGGTGGGAGCAGCAAAGGTGGTAACAGAATGCTCTTTGCTGAAATAGGAAGTCACCTTCCCCCACCAGCACCCCTCCTTTTTCCACTGAGGAATGAAAAGAGGCAGCACAACAACTGAACTCTCCATCTGCAAGAGGCTGGCCTTGGCCAGGCTCAAGGCTGGGGAATGGGGCAGAGAGATCTCGTCTGTGAAAGGGCTTTCCCCCTGCTTGACATTCAGGCTTTCACCTGATCCTGAAGAGAGTCCCAGCAAAACCACCCAAGAGCTGTGTGGTCTCATTCCTTTGTTACATTGCAGGATGTATTTGCAGAAGCACTCATGGGGACAATTCAGCCTTAGGAGTTGTGTCCAATGCTGCAATATGTTTATGTACATATATATTGTTTTGCTTTCGGTTTTGACCACATCATTTAATTATTTTGTCATCTTACATCACAGCAGCTATTTTGTACCTAGTTCAGTAGGATGCACACATCTGATAGTGACTCTTATTTGTTCGCCCCTTCTCTCCTAGTTGGCTTTCACTTACTTTCTAAATGGTTATGACTAGAAGTTTTTGAGTGTTGGTTTGTTTTTTTTTCTTTTTCCCTTCTCTGTAATGCAAAAGGGTACATAAAACTACAAAAGCAAAAGTAGTCTTGGACCATAAAGAACATGATAGACTGGCCTTGTCTCTGGCACTTGGGAAAACTGGGGCTCTTGCTGTTCCATTAGAGTAGACTAGTGATGGTCTGGTGTATACTAATAATTTCCCAGCAAGATATGTGCTTGAAAATATCTTCCTGTATGATTAATGCTTCTGAAAACATAGCTGTTTCCATCTGACAGAACCAAATGGATTAGAAATGTTACAAATGCTTTTTTGCAGTAAAAGGAGTAGTGGCAGCAGAGAGGTTAATTCTCCTCTTTTCATGCAGGTATCTTCTTAGAAGAGAAGTGATTAAAGGAGTTTCTTTTTTGGCATAAAAGTGTTTTTCTAATCTTGTTGAAGTGCCTAAAATGTGTTTGAAGAGCCAGATAAAAGCATGGACTTCTTATTTAATGAGTTACCAGTTATATGTTCCACTGTTTATTTTGCTCTGTCATTGAAACATATTTTCTTAAAATGTCTTTCCCTTCACCACAGTCAATAGGTAATAATGCTGCAAGACATTTAGGATGAATTTCAACATGAGGTACAAAAAACCAGCTCTCTCCCAAACTTGTACAATTGCACAGACAAAGCCAGAAACAGATTGTCCATTTTAGAAAATGTTGAACATATCTTAATTTCTTATGGACACTTGGGACAACATCAGAATTTGTGTTGTAATTTCTAAGCGAGTTACCTACTAGACTGAGGGTATCTTGAGAAAATTATCCTATTCCTGGCATCCAGTCCCCAAAGTCTTGTATTACCGAATGTTACCACTTTTTTTTTTTTTTTTTTTTTTTTTCCCCCCCCCCCCCCCCCCCTTTTTTTTTTTTTTTTTTTTTTTTTTTTTTTTTTTTTTTATGTGGGTTAAATTGCTTTCTGTATTTAGGTATTCAATATTTGAGCCTAGGAGAAAATTATTTGTGTTATTAAAAAAGTATGTTTAAATCACAGATGATAGAATTCCCCCCTTCCATGCTAGAAGGAAGAAAAAGCCTCACTACAGTCAAGGAAACGTCTAGCTAAAAAGACTAGCATTGTACCATGCTGCAAATGTTCTCTGCTGGTATTAGGTCCTTCAGTGGAAAATTAGGTGCAGACCTAGGTTGTTTATTGAACTAAAGGCATACATGTGCTAAAGACAGCTCTCTGTTCTTACAAAGGTATCGACTGCTTCTATCATCATAGGATTCCCCACTATGCTTTACCACTGGGGAAGGAATAGATCCAAAGCAGAGAAAGAAAAGGTGTCTGAGCACATGCAGAACTTCCCTGAACAGCAGTGGCTTTTTGAGCTTCTACCACGTGTTTGAAAAACTATTATGACTAAAAAAAATGCAAAGGCAGAGCTGATATATGCAAAATGAGGCTTATCTGTGTTCTCCGAGGACCCAGTTCTCCACTGAGCAGCATGCATTCCCTGGAACCATGTGCCTGCAGTGTCCTGCCTACATTTGGACCTCTAAATGGGCTGACCTTCATGGGGCAGACAATAGATTCATGGGTTAAAATGGCCAGGAGGAAATTTCACTACAGCATGGAATTTAGTTGACTTGAAAATAAATCAGAAAGTGTAGCATGTTAGCAAAAGTTCTAATTGTACCAGCTCCTCATAGAAATATTTAGGACTTACATTAACTCTGCTCTTCTCAGCAATTGAGATTCTCCATGTTAAATATTTCTTTTTTTACTATCCCTCTGTCCTCTTCATCTAAACCCGGCTGCCCTCTCTTCCCCCAGAAATTGCAAGAGTTGGAAGGCGCAGCAGTCCAGCTTCAGTATCCATTGAGATCAAACCTAAAGAAATGGACCCATCTCTATTCAAAATGAATTTCCTTTATACAAAAAACACAAAGGAAACTGAAGCTACATTTCTAAATACTGAAAAGCAAAGAATAAAAGGTGACTTTTCCCTTAAAGTGTTCTATCCCAACGTCATTTAGTGCTTTGGCAAATCCCAGGATATTCTAGGAGGACTAGTTTAGGGTAGCAAGCCATGCACGTACCTTTTCATTAGCCCCTTATTTTCAAACAGAGGCCTACAGAAATTCCAGTGCTCTGAACCCTCACAGGGGGATGGAGCAAACAGAAAAGATCTTGTTAAAACTGTCCTTCTCCAAAGACTACTTTTTTTTTCCTTCTTTTTTTAAGTACTCTTCTCTGGGAAATGAGGAACCAGGTTTAGTTGAATATGTCCTGACTGTGCCAACTTATTTTCCTGTATTTGTCAACGGCATCAGCCAGTTGCGGCATTGCTTCCTATTTGTCTCTGGGTAGGGTGCACGAAAGGAAGCTGACATGCTAGATGAAATGACTTATGTACATGGACAGATTTCGTGAGATCAGACTCTGTATGTGGTAAGCCTTCTGCTTTTCCTGTGTAAACCCATGATTAACTATCATTACTATTTAGCTACACAGAAGCAGTGCTCACACAAGGCTAGTGCCTTGCTCTCATGTGCTCCTTTCTGTCAGTCATCCTTCAACCTGGTCTCTTTTATTTAGCATTAGGAGTACCTTGAATATACTTCTGTCATCCCTAGCAACCCCCCTCTGCTTTGTATTATAGTCTTTCTGAACATCTTTGATAGCTGATTTTTTTTTCGTCTTTTCTCCCCTTTCCTTCTTTATTAAAACAACCTTTTTAATCCTTTCTTTTCTGCCTTAGAAACAGCTTTTTCTCTAGGGTTGTGGGGTTTTTTTCCAACCTTTGCTTACTTCTGAGAAGTTAAACTTCTCAAGGTAGATCTTCAGCCCATGGGCTCTCTCTTCACAACGGTGGATCTCTTTCTTTGGTCTCCAAACTTCTACCACAAACTGTTTAAATAATAATAATAATTCTTTAAAAAATATTTTATTCTATTTTGGAACCCTACGTGGATGATTTTGTATAGAAATGATAAGCAAATAATAAAGTGATATTGAGATTGCAACATTATGCAAGGAGAGTGACATAATTTAAGTAAATCAATAAGGGTGAATGAAACCTAGATCTCATCAGAATAACTTGATATCTTTTGAGGAAAACTTTAGGGTGTTATACATATATAGGGAGGAATGGTAGTTTTTATGTGAAGTGTTTGGATTTGATGTCACCCAACATTTTGTTACAAAACCTGTATATTACAAAATCAATATGATACATATTAAATGGGTTAAACATGACATTGGTCTCAAAATGTAGTTGGAAATGCTGGATCATCCACAGAGTATCAACGTTTCTCATGTGTTGCTAATCTTACTATATTTGGTATCTTAATTCATGACATAGAAGAAAAGATTCACAGTAAATTTTAAAAAACACTAAGACTGTGAATAGAGCGCATAAGTAAGAGACGAATGAATAGTGAAAACTGTTACAGGATACTTTGGGCACATTTAAGTTGGGCACAATCAAACTATGCATTTTGGTGAAGGTAAGATCATATACTGAGGAACAACAAAGAATGTGTGTGGGCACTTGAAGGCGATTGCACTTGTCCTAGAAAACAATTACACTGAAAGGACTGCCAGGTGAAGAATGGTTCTGTGTAAAATTTCAGTGTGACCATGAAGCCAAAAGGTCCTGTCCTACCCCCAGTGAGGAAAAAAGGGACTATAAGTAGGAATCTCTGTTGCCTCTATGGTGAGCAATGACCTCTCCCGAAATAGTGTCTTATTCCAGAAACCAGATTTGTAGAGATGTAGAACAAAACAAGAGGAGTCTGAGAAGAGGCAGAAGTATGATTAAAGGGCAAATAATCTGCTCTGTATTGAGAAACTCAAAGAGCACTGTCTATCAATTTATCAAAGTAAAAATTAAGGGCTGATATAATTGCAGTCTGTAAGTATGTATACAAAACAGAAATGTGATAATACATGCCTCTTCAGTCTAATTAATAAAAACACAACAATATTCAGTGAATCCAAAGGACCTCATAAAAGTCTTGATTGAAAAAAGATATAAATTTGTCATGGTGAGGCTTGTTACTCATTGAAACAATTTATGTAGAACTGTGGTATTTTCTCTATCACTGAAAATTTAAACATTAGAGCTGACTATTTTTTTTCCTGAAGGGAAGGAAAGACTGAGCAAGACTGAATTCAAAGAAATCCAGTGGTATACAGGAGGTCAGACAAGATGTTTAGATGTTCCCTTCTGTTTTCGCAGTCTATGAATCTAAGCAGGTACTGGTTCAAAGAATTTATCATCTTGTCTTCTATGGGATTACTCATATACTTTAAGTTGAACAGGTGTTTAAGTGCTTTGCTGGATCAGGGCCAAACAGAGCTGGTATCATGCAATTTCAGTGCCCCTTTTGCAGCTGTGGCAGAACAGGACTTGAGGCTGGTATACTACCAGCAGTCATACTGCTCCAAATATTTGGCTTAGAAAACAGTGTAGATTAAATGGTACAACCAGGACTAATTTTGAAAGGAAGGGAGTACTGGACTGAAATGTGGAACTACTAATACATGAAAATTATAACTATGTGGCTCAGGTGATGCACAGAAGAGGTTTTGGAGTCCTGTCACCACATTAGTCTGGGGTGTAGTTCTAGAGAAACACCAGTTTTGCAGGGAGATGCCACACTAAGGTAGGAATTATCTTCAAATAAATTGTATACATAGTAGAAGACTTTTCAAATCACTTTCTTAACTGATGCAGCTACAGTGGTATTACATGGTTGTGTAGACAAGCTCTTAGTAACATAATTTAGTGATTGTGGCTTTCTTTTGTTAGCTTTCTCAATCTATACCCTATGTAATAACTAATTTACTGATCTGATTTATGTGCAGAGATGTAGGATTATGTCTGGGCAAAGGATGCCTGAGCATTTTACACAATTCATCTGGCTTTGATGTGGAGCAGATAAAAATGAAGTTCTAAAAGGAAGAGCTGGATGGAAAGGATCTGCTAAAAGACTTATAATCTTATTGCACCAAGTTATTGTCCTTTTATCTGACAACTTTGCTGCTTATCTTTCTCTCCTTACACTCACCATTGCTACTGTCTGTTAAATGCTTTCTTTTTCTGGTATCCTCAGATTTCTCCATCTGTTCTGACAGTATGCTAATGGAGAAGATCTGATCCCCATGTCCTGCGCCTTTCATACTATAGCTTACTGTCAACTATGTGTTTTGTTTGGTTAGATGTTCCCAAACTATAGTATACATATAGTAGTACACAAGATATATCAAAGTGGTGTTATAACTGTGTGAGGAGCTAAATGCCTTCTCCTTCTCCTGTCATCACTGTTTCTACTGACAGTAGTAGCTAAGTGAAATATGATTGGAAATTACATCTGGAACTGTTACAGTTCCAGCTTTTCCCAACTTTCTCAAAGTACATTTGGGAAGTGCTGGTTCCATTCAAAATGAAAATGAAAAATACTGTAAGGTATGGCTTGGACAAAATGCTGATCTCAAATGAAATTATGCAAGACCACATAAACTCCGTGGTACTGGTCGGTACCTCAGGAAAACCCCAGGCAACAGGATCAGATTTACTGAACTTCCTATTAACGCCCCGGGCCATGTTCTGTGCCTGATGCTGCTCCAGGTGAAGTTGAGGAGTTGGAAATGTGTGCAGACCAGAAAGTCTCTTAAGTGAGTGAGTATTTGATGAACGTTTAGCCTATGTCTCAGCACACTCAGGGTGGTGTTCTGGGGTGGAGGAAGGTTTGCTAGTGCATACTGTGCTCTATCAATGCTGCCTTTATACAGCTGCTCAGAGGGCAGTAGCAAGCCAGCCTGTCACGGGGCAGTCCTGTTCAGCATCACCTTGGGCGGGAGGCTCAGGGCTGAAAGACCAGCAAGAGCTCTGCCTCTTTGAAAGCGCCCATCCCTTTGAAAGCGCCCATCCCTTTGAAAGCGCCCATCCCTTTGAAAGCGCCCATCCCTTTGAAAGCGCCCATCCCTTTCAAATGGTATGGCAAGTAGAGCTTTACAGGACACACAGATTCATGCTTTTAAAGGGGGCACACGTTATTGTGCATCTCCCACTCCTGAGAAGAGAACTATAGAATCTTTGGGTTTTGTTGTTTGTATTTAAAAGCCCTCAAGCATCTTCCTTGGTATGTCTGTATGTACACTGCAATTATGCATGCATTAAGCACTAAATGAAAACAAAAGGCATTTAACGTTAATTACCCTGGAAAGCCACCATATTGTGATCATACACAGCACCACTATTGCTGCCCAGCTAGATATCCCACTTTCATGCAAACAACAGAACCAAATTGAATTACATAAAAAGAAGCTACATACTGACTCCCAGCAGTATGTTTTGACAAAACACTTTGTCTACTTAAATGATTTCAGATGCTGTAGTCAAAAGCCTTGACTGCAAATAATGGGTTCATAAAACCTATCTTTAAAATTTTACCTGACAGTAATGCTGTGCAAATATCTGCACTTCTAGTTCACCTTCTCCACTTGTTTACATCAGGATTTTAATAGAGTGGCTGTCACAGAACAACAGCTAAAGGCCACTGTTTGATAAGTTGCTGTAAAAATAGACTGTTTAAAATGAAAATTTCCTTCCTAAATTCAGCCATCACAAAAAGGTGGTGGTTGGGAAAATATTGAAGAGAGACAATTTCTAGGAGGACTGCAATAAAGTCTTTTTGAGTTCAGTGACATTTTATCCAGCAACGACTCTGTAAGAAACTACATTACCCATCTGTCTTCAGTTTTACTGAGAAATGACAAAAATAGAAGGAAAACAGATAGATAAAGGAAACGTCAGGAGATAGATAGATAGATAGATAGATAGATAGATAGATAGATAGATGATATTTATTTTTTTGGATTGGCTCACTTAGTCTCCATATGTAATATTTGAAGAGTAAACTGACTACATCTCCTTAACCACCTGAAGAAAGAAATTAAACACTCAGGAAAGCCTCCAAAGTTTACCTGCAGAGCGAAAAACCAACCAAAGATCTTCTGTCAGTCAGTGCCCTACCATTGAGCTGCTACCTTTCCCCACACAGAATGGCTGTGCAGAAGGTAGCTGGATGCTGATGGCCCTACATGACCTCCAGGAATGCACTTCCAAGGCCCAACTGGCAAGAGGCCACCCTACACAGCAGCAAGTCTATGCTGAATTGCTCTCATTGTGCAAGGTATGAGGTATGGGGATGGAGTGTATTTTAGCCTCTCACATCTTTCCTGAGGAGAAGGCGTGATTTGGAGGGAGGTTTACTTTGCTCTGCCAAGAGGAGTGTGTAGCCACTGCTGTGCTCTTCTGTCATGAGGCAGAACTGCACATTTCTGAGTTTTCTCAGGAAGGGAGTAACTCATCATCATCTCTAATAGCTGGTTAAGTGGCATAGCTGAATCCTATTTGAATTCCATATCATGCAGAGTAAGATTTCTATAGAGCTACTTGTAAAGGAGAATTTCAGAGCCAGAAAGGAGGCGAGAGAGATGCTGAATGGCTATCAGTTTGGTTTGGTTTAATCTAATCTTATTTTGTGCTAAATGCATCATTGTCTCATCTTCAGTCTCAGAAGATTTTTCCATAGCCCAAAGCCTTGGAAACATGGTAAATAATACCGCCATGTTAAATATATACACCATGCTCCCTTGTATTTTACCAGAGCTACAGATATTTATAACCACTTAGTAGCTATGAAGTATAAAGTAGTTATAGGGTGGGGCAACTTGCCTTTTTTGGGTTTGTTTTGGGTTTGTGGGTTTCTTTTGGCTTGGTTTTGGGGTGGTTTTTTTTTTTTAGTATGCCCTGATATACTGCTGTGTAATTTCCCTTTTTTGGGTTTGTTTTGGGTTTGTGGGTTTGTTTTGGCTTGGTTTTGGGGTGGTATTTTTTTTTTTAAGTATGCCCTGATATACTGCTGTGTAATTTCTAAGGCAAAACTTCTAGTCTGGATGAGCTTGTACCTGATGCAACTCAAGGAAGAAAGCCAAGACAAGAACTGTAGTCCGGGAAAGCAGATATAAGACTGATAAAGCCCATTCTGCCAATCTCTACTTGTGTTCATCCATATTTCTCTGACTCCTACACTAGTATTATAGAAGGATTCCTTTTCTACTTATTCAGGGCTCATTTCATGAATCATTCATATTCATCCATTGATCAGAACACCTCTTCCAGATGAGAGAGTTGGGCTTACCCTCAGGCCTAATACAGCAAATGTCCTGTATGGCTCTCTAGAGCTACAACACTAATAGCCGTAACAGCAGGACTTGACTACAAGTCTCTGGAGTTTGCACTGAAATCAGAGCCTTAATGAGCACATACAAATCTAAGCCAGAGTATAGCACCCCCTCAACAAAAAACCATGTTGACCTAGAGCCTGCACAGGTGGGACTATGGAGAGAGAAAACTGAATACTTTAAATTCTGCTAAATCATTTGGAAAAATAATTATGATTATTTAATGACGAGTGAATTTTATAAAACATTAAGGGAGTTCATCACACAGAGGGGGGCTATGGAGCAGCTTTAGTAGGATCGAGGTCAGTAAAATTAGGCAAATATCCAGTTAGCTCTAACAAGTCAATATATGAGACTGCAAAGGCTTTAAATACTTATTTACACCATGAACAATATTAACAACTTCATATCCCAGTGTTTGCTCATTCCCTTCTGTTTTCTGTGAACCCATGCAGCTATTGCAGGGGATTGGAGCCATGCCCGATGCTTTGGGCAGTACTGCCCTTGCAATGCAAAGAGCACAGAAGTGTGAGCACCTGTGAAACCTGTCTGTGCTCTGGGCTGCCTAAAGCTGCAAGCCCCTTCCCCTCTCCTCCTCCTGCCTCTGCGGGCTGCAGAATGCAGATACTTACATTAGACCTCACCCCTTTACATTATCAATACATAGTATTAACAGCACAAAATAGCTCCACTTATTTCTTGCATGCCAAGAGTTGCTGAAGACATGCATTAGATGCTGTGCTTAGACTGTGCCCTCAAAATCCTTTTTTACGGACAATACTAGAACGCCTATAAATTGTCAGCATGGTTATTATTAAATAATTTACACCTGAGCAATGACTTCCAGCAAGACTGTAAAATGCTTTGGTATTAAGAGAAGCCTCTCAATGTTTTCTGAGGAAAGAACTATTTGGTCAGGACCTTATGGGGAGATACTGCTGCCATTTGGGTTTCTCTTCTCTTGTCTGGTTCAATTCCCAGTCTCACTTTTTCAAGTCTTTTATTATTATGATTATTACTATTCTTGCTCTTATTACAGTAAAAATACAAAAGTCTGGATTATTATTGAGACACTCTCTATTCTACCTGTGACTTTTAACGTCCCGAGGAAGAGTATAACTTTTTTGCTCATTTGCAAAGGGGATCTTAGGTATAGATCTGAAATATAGATCTGATTTTTCTTTCTTCTTCTTTTTTTTCCCACTAAAAGTGCTTGTTTAAAAAGAAAGATTACAAAGTAGTGTTACTCAAAGATCTTTAGAAATTGACTCACCTGATACACTATGGGAAGGGATTTAAGAGTATGGCCCTGGAACCTGTGCTCTGACCATCAGCCAACAGCTCTGCTTCTTATGGTAAGTTGTTTTTAAACCAAAAGTACTTGAGAGATGTGTAAGGAAAATTAAGATTGCATATTGATGGAAAAAATGTAAAATACTTTGAAATATAGGAGATAGGGTGATGGAGACTGACCCCAGTCACCTATTATTTGTGTAATTTTAATTACTCTCCCTTTAATTTAAGCAGCTGACACACACTTTCAGTGGTGCTCAGAAAGTGAATAGGGCAGCTGAGTAAGGATTTTAAGGTCATATTCTTGTCCTTTGGTGCTTATTTTATTTATTAGCTGCTGCATTAATATTCTTATGATTATAGAAATGATCATTTATGTACATAATGCACCTTACAATAGTATACAGTGATTAATATTATAATATTTATCTCTTAATATGTCTTCCCATCCTTGATTCCTTAACACTAAACTCACAAAAATACAACAGCATTTATATCAAGCTTCTTCATTCTTTACATTATTTCTTAATTATGGTATGTAGTCATCAGTTTGCTGACAACAATTTTCCTGAGTGTCACTCTTTCTTTGATTCCACCCTTCCCGACTGAAATTAAAATATTGACAGAAAGAATTTTGCATGAGCAGTGGAAAATTTAAAGAGGCATTTAATGTAGAGGAGCTTCTACATTTATCACTTCTATATAAGTGTGTTTGTCCTTGGTTTCCAGGTACACAAACAGTAATGTGAGCAAAACCAGTGTGCTGTCTCATCCACACCATGCTTGTAGATATGACACTTCACTGAAGTTAATTTTTTTAACCTATAGCAAACCATGATTTGCATTATAAAAATAGAGAGAATCTGATGCTTCTGGGCCATTGTATCTTCAGGGATGGGGGGGAATGGGGATTGGTAGACTAGCAATGTGCATAGAGTTTGGCTTGCTCATTTTTATAAACTTTTCCCCCTTTTATCTTCCCCCTTCTCTATACATCTCTGTCCCTCTTAGTCGGCACAGCATAGGAAGGAGAGGCAAACATGGATCATGGAATTGGCTGGGGACCTGTCTGCAAGTCATGGCACTGGCTCTCAAAAATAAAGATGGAAAAGAAAGCATCCTCCAAGCACTTGGTTGCCAAGCTGGAGATCCCAGAGTGGGTCTCCATGCAGGAAGAGATTATGGTGGTGCTAAGACAGCCCTGCCCAGCCCATTGCAGCAGGGACAGAGGAAGCTGCCAAGCTGCCGCCCATGGTGTTTGTCTTCTGAAGACATCTCTGCACATTTCTGCTGCTCCAGGCAGGTCCCGCTCACCCACCGCTTGGCTGGATGTGCAGCCTGCAAAGGGGAAACATTCTATGATTCTATGATTCTATGATTCTATGATTCTATGAAACTCCTCGCCCTCACCCTTCAGGCAGAGATTTGCCCTGGGACAACACCGTGCCTCTTACACCTGAGGTTGGTAATCAGAGCTTAATCATAGAATGGTTCAGGTTGGAAGAGACCATGCAGCCGCCTGTTCCAGTGCCTGATAACCCTTTCAGTGAAGAAAATGTTTCCTTATATCCAATCTAAACCTCCTCTGGAGCAACTCGAGGCCATAACTTAAGGCAATGGGCACACTAATGAGGTGTGTCGGAAAAATTAAAGCTGGATTGATGACTGCTAAAATATTTTTCATAATTCCTGTGTGTTTTCATGAATATATTTTTTCCTGCATAGGCACAATTCATTGCTTTTCTGTTTAGAGGTTACCGTATGGTGGACCTTGTAAAATCTCATAGGTTTTATAAACAAGTGTGTGTGTGATGTAGTTACACACGTCAGTAAGCATTCTCTGTTTTAAATTCATTGCAGTGAATCGATCTCATTATGTTAACAAATCTTTTTACATATCATCCTGAAATGTCTATTCAACTTAAACAGCAAGGTTTAGACATTGAGCAATGGGTAATGAGATCACGGTCAGCATTAGGATCTGAAGAGTTACAGAGATATGAGGGGGAGTGTGTTTTCCTGCTGTCAATAAGTGTTGTAAATCCTAAATCAGACAACGTTGCAGTAATATCAAGACCCAGCAATCTAAAAGTGGCATAAAAAATTCAAGAGCAGGAAAGGGATGGGCTACAAAGCGTCAGAACTGCTTAGCACTTCACAGGATGAGCATGTGTGGTCAAGGAAAATTTCAAATATGCTGTTATTGTCGTCCTTCTATATTTAGTTACACAAATGTGAGAAAATTCAATCTTCAGTCCATTGTACGAATAGATAGGCCTGTGGAAAGGCTCATCATTTTAATCCCAGCATGCTAATGCCCCCTGAGTGAATATAGATTTCTCAAACAAAAGTAATTTGATGAAAGAACAAGTCTCTCAGGCACAAGTAAAGGTTTTAGTAACAACAGCCTCAGCTATTTATTGCTGGAGAAGTATTTTCCACTGGATGGTGCATGGCTGAGGCTGAAAGGTGTACATGGATTCTTTGCTCAGATGCACCCCAAAATGTGCATGTTTCAATGGGAAAGCCATGAAACAGCCCACAACTAGGCTATGCTATTGAGAGTGCATCTCTGCATCCCATAAAGTTAAATTTCCAAGGCCTCCTTGGAGTTAGTGCAGTGATATTGAGCTCTGATGCTTTTTCTGGGATCTCCTTTGATGTAGGTCTCTGTCGACCTCTTTCTAAGAAATCTCCAGACCCATAGGCTATTTTAAGGGATAGGACAAATTGTGTGTCTCCAGCCAAAGAATAGGAATCATAAATGGGTGAAATGACCTCATGTTATTACAACCCATGCACCCTTATCTACGTACAGTGTTTTATATTTTTAAGTACTGGATATTTATAAAAAGTCACCATCTCTATTGGCATTTGACAAAGGACACAGTTAAATGGACCTGGCATTTTCTTATTCATGTTGTTGAGCTACCTGAATTAAGGTTCAGGCATGGTATGATACTGTATATTTTATGGATTAAAAAAAAATCCTTATTCCTGTGTAGACAACAACTTCTAACATTTCTTCCTGAGAAGTTTGACTTCATTCTTTTCTATAAATAGAAAAATATTTTTTCCAGCTACTCATGATTACCTTAATTTAATGCTTCATCTCACACAGGTATTTGCCTTGCTTGCATATGTCTTTATGGATGCACTTTCCAGAATACATGAGAATTTTATTTTAATTAAATTTTTCCCTGATTTGTACCACATTGTTTTCTCATTTTCTTTCGTTTGTTCATTTTAGGCCATAAATATTATTAACCCATAGAGATTTGTTTCTGCTTTCTTTAGTTAATTAAAGACACCATTAGATTTATCTTTTGCTATCACCAGGAGGGCACAACAAGTGAAATATTGTATTACTAGATGGTTCATTCATTAGCATAAAATAATCGGTGCTTTTGAATACCAGAACTTCAATGTCTCAGGTTTGGTTTTTTGTGACTGTGTCTAGGAAGCAGCAGCAGCAATAGAGGGATAAAGAAGAGAGAGACAGAGTGAGAGAGAAAAAAAGAAAGAGAGAGAGCAACACAGCTGTTAAAATTAGCAGGTTTCCTTAAGAAAAGACACAGGGAATTTGACAAAAAAGGAGAGTGCACAAGTTAAGCTTGCCTGGAGGCATACCTAACTGGCACCTAGAACATAACATTGGAGTAAGCTAAAGTAATTCCCTACTCTGCTACTAATAGAGATTGAATAATTACAAAACCATTCTTTCTACCACATGACTTCTCCCGTTTGGGGAAAAAAGACCCAAACAACTAACTTATGATCCTGACAAATATTTTTACTGATTCCACATAATGTTTATGAATGCAAAGTAATGTTATTTGTCCAACATGAACGAAGCCCCATGACAACGTACATAAAGACACTTGTGAACATTTAATGCATGTTGGACCTACTTGGAGAGAGCTTATCACCGAACGTCAGAGAATACAGATTTCTCCAGAAGCTGCTCTACTGTCCTTCTTACTCCCCTGGGATCACAGTCTGGTTCACCTTCATCCTGGCACACAGGTCTGCTGTTGGCCCAGGCTTGGTGAAAGACTTTGGGTCACCTGTAGAGAGACCACATGCCTAGGCATTATCTTAGGCCTCCTTCAGAACCCTTTTCCCTAGGTATTTCTCCACCCTTTCTCTGAGCTTTTCATGATTGTATGAAAAATTAATAGGACTCTGAGCTGTATTGCCTTTTCTCCCTAATTGCATCAGAGTGTAGGAAGGTGAAGCAATGATATAATAGGGGAGGCTGAGGCTCCGTGCCCAAATCAGGGAAATCTACTTACAGAGGGGCCCCCTCTGTGTACAGATATAGGTGGTGTGACCTATTTCTGGGAGATTTTTTTTCCATTTTTGGGAGAGACACCAGTAATTCATTCTTCCTTTCTGAGGAATGAAATAAGAACCCAGACACATTGATTATTAATCATTCATTTGGGGACTCTCCTCCCTCTTGACCAATGACATAATCTTCAGTGAACAATATGTATACTGTAATTGACATTTGCACAAAAAAAATCAGGTTATATTGTATGCATCTGCACTAATAAAAATAGTCATCTTTCAAATTCTCCTTTTCAAAGTCTCACTGAACAGACTTCGATATCTATATAGCATTTATTTTGACCTTCGCCTTTCTGATCTCCCTGCAGTGGGGAACTGTACAGCAATACAATATAATAGAAGCATACTTTATTAAAATACATATTTAGGCTGCGATCTTCAGAAGCTCCAAAATTAGGTGCACAGGAAGCACTGTATGGATTTGGAGGTTCAGCCCCTTTAGGCTTCACATAAAATGCCAAATATACATGTCACTCTGAAAGTCAGTTACATAATTATCTTTTAAACAGCACTGTTGATGTGTTGTGTAATTGCAGTAACTCAACAGGTCATCCCTAACTGAGTATACACTTCTGCTTGTTTAAGCTCCCTATTTTTGATATCATAGATAAGTTAATGCTATCTGTTATGGTAACCAAGAGTTCTAGACAAAGATCAGTCACTCCTACTTGCAGATGAGTCACTATTTTAGCATGTCCTACTTCCAGTTTTTTTGGGGGTTTTTTGCTTTGGTTTGCTTTGCTTTGAGAGAGAATGAGAACGTATACCAGTTGCTACTTCAACTGTATGAACTCTGTTCTTTCATAAAAGACATCCAGATGCATATGAACATTTGAGTAAGTAGGAGACAGCTATGTTCATTATTGTTAGATTGTTTTATGTAGAGATTCTGCTTTTTTTTTATCAGTTCTACTGAAAAACACCTAGGCTTACAGCAAGTAAGAATTCAGGCTTTTGTAAAAATATTAGCCATTAGGTAGAAATCTTAGTATGCATGTTAGAAGAATAACATTTTATTTGTGTTAAGGTGTGCTACAGAAAGCAACTATCTTTGAGACTGATGGAGCGATCATGGAGGAAGCAGGATGGGCCAGTGAAAGATGAAGAGCACTAGGAAATAGCACACCTTTGAGCACAGGGAAGACTCCATTCTGCTAGTATGTCTTTTCAGAAGTGTGGGAAGTACAGGAATGACAATAGAAAGTGCTACATTTTATTTTAAAAATAACATCCTTAAAATAATGCACTTTTACAGAAATTAACTGTATTTTATTTATTCTCTTGGATGATGAATCATCAAGCACTGTTACTTTAATCAGTGACTCCCTGCAGAAAGAAATGCTGAAATGCATGAGAAAATATTAGTCCTAATGATTTTCCTTTGGAAAATATTACTAGTATAGTAATTTTAATTAAGGAAGAATTTAGCACTTTTGTATTTGTATTCCCAATGTCAAACTCTTTTGTTATCACACTTACACCTCTGTTATTAATGTTAGCCATGGTTTGCAAAAGAGGAAAAGCTAGTTATCAATGAATAATTCAGGCTCCATAACTGTCAGACCTCATTATTTTAAATAAGGCCTGGTAGTTCCAGTTGTAACTGGCTAATTGCATCATTTAAACTTAAGCTGTTAGAATATTTCATATAATTCACAATTTTAGAAACTTTTAATACATTCAAAACTACTGTAGTACATAGGGCAATTTACCTTAAATCAGGCTGAGAGAACAAAGAGACATTCTAGTTGTGGTATGAGTCCTCAAGTTGTTAAAATAAAAAGGAGAAAGACTGTGGTGAAATTAATATATCTAGTAGTTGAAATGAAACCCTATCATTAGAGTGAAATGATGTAAAATACTTGTAAAGGTGGAAGTTGAAAAAATTAAAACACCTGAAACTAATGAACTAACATGTAAGCTGACACTCAATGAAGCTCTGTTGCAAGATAGTTCAAATGCTGTCAATGAAAATGTTTCCATTTGTGTGGCCGTATTCTCTGCTCTGGTTTGTTTTCTGGCAGGAAACATGTAATTCCCAAAGCAGCTACAAATAGATGCCATGGTGAACTTTAAAAAAAATTGAACTACTGTTTTTCTAAAAGGATCCAAGGAGTTATTTTTATTTGGTAATAATTTAAAATTATGATTAGATAATTTTAACAATATTTTCATTTAGTTTGTTTTATCTGATAATAATTTACTCTTAATAATACAGACTTGATAAAGTGAGAAGGAAATACATTTTACATATACTTTTCTTCACAGTGCATGCCAAGCAGGAAGAGTCAAGGGTCATTTATAAACAAGACTAATTTTAAAATGCTGTTTTAATCTTTCTCTTCAGCTTCATTTTCAGATTACATCCAGCAGTTTATTATATGTATCCAGCAATTGTAAAATGAGAGAGGTTAATATATCCTTTTAAATGTGCCTATTAAAAAAGACAATGCAACTCAGGCCTGTCCTGAAAGCTATTTGTCTGTAGTGCATTAAGACTTGTACAGTAAAGGAATAGCATCCTCATTTTCCAGATGGGACACTGAAGTTCAAGGTAAGCTCTATATGACTTCTGTAATCTCTCTCCCTCCCATACTTCTGAAACAAAGCTGGTTTATCAGGGACTCAGAGTCCAGCTTACAGCTTTAATGGTATGCTGTAAGAGAAACCATGGTAGACTATCTGAATGTTGTAAAAATGAAAAAAAAAAAAAAATGAAAAAAAAAAAAAAAAAGAAAGAAAAGCTGTATCTGCTGTCTCTGGAATCACTCTGGCATATTTTTTCTTTCTTTCTTTAATTAAAAAAAAACAACACACACACACACACACACAAAACACCATGACCCTCAGTTCTCATGTTGAAACTATAAATTTCAGCCCACATACCCATTAAGAACATCATTAAGGCTGTGGAGGTTACACAGCAAGGGCTTGGATCTCATCCGATATGTAGCAGCCTTGCATTGCTGGATGTCTTGTAAAAGCCACCCCTACATTTCTGCATCATACTGGAGGTCATTACAGCATACGTACAGAAACTGTGTGTGTTCTCGTGTTTGAGAGCAGAATCAGTGCACCACATAGATTGGTTTCCCAGGTTTTCCACATGCTGAAACTGAGCCATTTCTACTTGCGCAAAAACTACATCTAGCAATAATTGGTCCCCACAGAGATGCAGACTATCATATTCTCACATTCTTCTGAGATCTGTAAACTAAAAGCCCAGGTTTCTTGGGAGATGTATCTCTTAAGAAGACAGACA
Organism: Podiceps cristatus; assembly: GCA_000699545.1. Lineage (NCBI taxonomy): Eukaryota > Metazoa > Chordata > Aves > Podicipediformes > Podicipedidae > Podiceps > Podiceps cristatus. Next base: position 10,101 of record JMFS01024794.1, on the reverse strand, counting down.
GCATCAGGTTGAGTTTTGCAAATCTTTGCTTAAGGCACATTTAAGGACCATAAACATTCTCTCCTCACCCCTCAATTCTAACATCCCTCTTCATGGGAGCTTTGCACCCCCTGGGCAGGAGTCGGCATGAGGTTCCTGCAGGTAAGTCAATTAGATTTGAAATTTTCCATGTTACCTGTATTTGGACTAAAAACATTATAAGCAAGCTATCAATTATAGACTTGGAATGTCTTATTTTGCCAGTTGCTGTATGTTTTATAGGTAATCACAATGACAGTGGTTCTCCCTTCTCAGAATGTAAGAAAGTGATATGCCATAAAATGCTAAATAACTCCTGCAGTTAATACTTTGAGCGCTATATAAGACTCAGTGGTTGGATTTGGATTATAAACTTCAGTGTTGATGGGGATGTCCATGCAGTATCCTCAGCGAGCTTGACCAGAGTGTTACCCTGGGAGGTCTAATTTCAAAGAAGCAATGGACAAGCCATGTCAAAAGAAAAAAAAAAAAAAAAAGCCATGCAATACCTGTTATGAGCAAGTAATATATCACAAAGAGGAAGGTAGAAGAGACTGAAGATGATGTATCACGTGTTCCGGGTGCGTACAGTTGATTGTAAACCTTTATTGTATTGTTATGGATAGATCAAGGTCATCAGCTCCAAAGTCCTAAGTTGTCCATGGTTAGACAGCACTTTCCGGTGCTTCTGGTGGTTAAGGATAGTGCTTTAGTTGTCAGATTTGAGCTTGACATTGAGAGGTGGAGATGCCCCAACAGGGTCACAGCTCTGGCACTCAATGTCTGCAAGCTCCTTTCATTTCAGGGCGGCTTATCATCTTAGCTCTGGTTTGGTTCATTGAAGGATTTTTATTAGGTATGTTCCTCACATTTAACTGTTTGGGGAACCACAGTGGCAATGCTTGGAGATAATGGATTTATAGCAGGGTTGAACTGGGAAATAATAGTGCTCAGATGATATATATTTTGTATCACATTATGTTGAATGGCATAGAAAAATATTCACAATGTATACAGGTAAGACAAAATAATCTAACAATACTCAAACAAACTGAGAATTTGTAAGGCTCAATGAAAAGACCATTGAAATCATAGTAATTTTGAAAGTCATGATGTTATAATGACATTTCTAATTTAAATCCATACTGACACCACTCCATAGTCTTACCATCTTTTTTTTCCCTGTGTTATCTGATACTAATGGGATACAGTCAAATAAAAATTAGTAAAACAAGTTGCATTTCAGAGGAAGAAAATATTTGCTCTTCTTGTCTTGCAGTGTCTGGAGACTTCAGCAATTGTTTACTGTGTTCACTTGCTGTAAGCTGTTGTCAGCTCAGCTGTCTGAACTATAGCTTCATTTTTAAATATTTTTCTCTGAAAAAATACCAACTAAGTCTCTGAATGTTTTATGTCTGCAGCCACATCAGATACCACAACAAAAAGGAGGCTTATTCTTGTCTGTCTTGAAATTACCCAGTGTTAGCTTCACCCTTGTCAAGGGCTGGCTCCCTGTACCGAAGCTGCCAGTCAGGTTTAGGGTATGCTAGATGTGTTTCATCAGTGAAAGGAATCAAGTTCCGTTTGTGTACAGAGCATGGTCTTAAAGTCAGTGATTTCACTGACAAAAAAAAAAAAAAAAAAAAAAAAAAGACATATTTTTCCTTTGGAGCTGTAGACACCTGGTTGAAAAACACAGGATAACTGGAGGCGTACCGTAAGTGGTAGATGCAGATACAGCGGGTAGAGTGTTCCTATTGCGCATATTCATTCTGAAGGGTCATTCAAAATGCCTCTCTACAAAAAAGCCTGAATGTAAATAGTGTCAACTGTCTATGAAAGCAGGTGATTTAGGTCACTGAGCAGTGTACATTGGTTAAATTATATTATTCCTTCAAATACTTAACGTACATCTGAGCCATTCACTTGTTAGAGTGAAGAGAGGCAGGGAGAAAAGAGGCTTGTTTTACTTCGCTTGTCTATAAAATCTTCACTATGGAGAACCATCCAGTGCTTTAGAAAAGAAAGCAAACAAATGGAGGCATGCAGTGCCATTGAATGTTACAAAAAATATTTGGAAAGAAAGACTGCGCATGATCTAGCCAAAGAGGGAGACCTGAAACTAACTGCAAATGATAAGAAGATACTGAAATGCATGTGAGCATCACTTGAGAACTGTGAAAGAGACAAGGTTTTATTATTGGGATAAAAACATCACCAAATGTCTCATCATTCTTAGATCCACTCTTATTGCAAGAAAGAAACAGACGGGGAGGGGTGGGGAGCAGAGGGGGGAGAAGCACCAAGAAAACTCATTCTTTAAAGGGTGTATAAAAGCTGGAAACTGAGTTAAATTTCAGGCTTTAAAAGTTCCCTTTTCACGGTTTTGATTGAAATCAGGCAAAAGTTTCACTTGAGTATCTTGGAAAACTGATTTTTCTCCACTGTGACCAGCAATTACACCTGCACAACTGGGCCAAGGAGGCTTCTGAAATTTTGACTATTGCCAGTCTTTGCAGGAGAGAGGAATTTGGTACAAGAGGCCTCTTGCTCCTGTGTTTTGCATTTGACAATCAGATTCAGTTGCAGCCTGTCTTGGAGGGGCCCAGGGACCGTGGCTTATCTCTCTTATGGGGTGCGCAGGAGAAAGAGGTCCCTGGAGCCACACTGACAGGAGCCACCAATTGACAGGACCATGAGAACTGGTCCAGGTTTGCTGTTGAAGGCTTCCCTCATTACAGACAGACATGCTTGGGATGTCAAGGTAGGGCAGGGGCTACAAGTCAGTGTGGCATCTGTTGTGCAATGTGGCTACTTACCAGCTTAGAAATCCTATAATCAAATGTATTTCAGCATGGGAAGATGCTGTTACTCTGCTGTGTTTTGGAGCAAATTAGAGGGAAACTCAGCTGTGGATAAATACCTACTGCTTCTTACTGTGTTTTCAACACAATCTTTTTACATTTATGTGCATCTCACCTGCAAATATTCCTACACACATATTTTAAGTACACAACACTCAAGCAGATGCATTGAGGATAATTCTTCTGCCAATTACAAGGCTACCAGGAGTGCTGTAGTTGAACTCTGAGTATACAGCAGTGAGCTGAGGTAGAGAACAACAATTTTTGACACAGCCGGTCACAGCTGACATTTCTGTTCTTGATCCACTGAATCATCTGAATCCTGTAAGAACATTCATCATGGAAATAGTCTGAGACAGAGAAATAGTCTGAGCTCTCCTACAGAATCTATTCTTGACCCAACATGCGATGTTAAGAAAGGGCTCTGATAGCTACATATATTCTGTTCACTCATAAATAATAGGGGTGCACCGTTTACTGGTCCTAGTCCTTGTGGTTACAGTGGGATTGTCACTGTTTTATTAGTTACTTTTGCACTTTCTGATGTTCTTGTAAAACAACATTGTGTTTCAGGAGATGTGCCTGTCAAGGAAGCGGGGAGAAGGTGGATGGCATGATGAGTGGCGTCCAACACTTTGTTTATGTCTCCACGGGGTGGAAGTATTTTGTTAACTCTGCAGTCTCAATGTGGATCAGTCACTGCTGCCAACATAAATATTTTCAAATATTTCACTGAGAATTGCTGCAAAGCTACAGGAGATTTTCTGCCTATATGACTGAGATTGTATCTCCTTTGATTTCAACTTGATTTAATTTTGTAGAAGAAGAGCCAAATACAGGATGAGTGATAGTGCAGCCCTCCAACTTGCATTATTGATACTTCCAAAGTGTCCAGTTCAAATGGGGGCAGAATGTTAACAGAACTGAGAGTATCAGTCTAGTGGCTGAAGGACAAAAATAAGCTGCCTTTTTGATCTTTGCTGGTCAACAAAAGCATGCTTTGCTTGCTCCAGAAGTCTTTCATGTGAGAGAAAATGGACAGAGATGAAAACCCACGTCTGATCTGATGCTTCAGCAAGCTGTGTTTTCTTACACCCACAGGAGATGAAGATTCCTGGCCTTACAGAATAATGGATAGAACTAAAACAGAAGTCCCTTTCTGCGATGTAGACAGTCACTATCAGTGGCTGTGTATAAAACATGCTCTGTATGCAGAGTTATCATTCTTAAATACCTGGTCTCTGGTCAGAAAATTGGAGGCTCTGGGCATAAGCCAGACCCTCAGTTCTCTAAATGGATCACCACGTGAGCTTTAGAAAAAATATTTACCACACATGTCATGACTTTTCCGGCAGATTTTGTTCGGAGAAGCTGGATCAGACAGACCTGGAAGCCTGACAGATTGCTCTTACCACTGACTTGGAGCACATATAGCTGAAACTGATATAGTAATATAAAATCATTTTTAAGATAAATTTAGCTTCTTATTTCCTGCGTAAAATATCTGCAAGCAAATAATTAGTTCCATTAATTCACCAATTGTTCAAACTTACTCCACATATTCTTAGTGATTTTTTTATTACCTTAGAATGGAGTGATCAGAAATAATTTGTTGAAGTATTTGCATTAAATGTTTGTCCCTGCTTCATGATCATTTCTGTCATAGCTGAAGATAAGAAGATGGTGAAATCTATGAGGCTTTGGTATTTTCAAGTAATGGGAACAGATTCGGGACAAGGAACAGAAAATGAGGATTAGGGGATTTTAGAAAAATAAACTGTGAACTGCTCTTGTTTTTTCGTGGCAGAAAAAGAGGGAGTTTTTTGATTGCAGTACATTTATTTCTCTCATGTTTAAAGCCCATGTAACTGTCTGTTATTCTCTGCAGGTCACTCAGATAAGGGGCAAAGCCAAACCCTGCTGGCACTGGGCTGGACTGCAGCACAGTGCAAAGTGATGAGCAGGTGAGAGAGAGTTTGGTGGGAGAGGCAATGGCCAACTGAAGTTTCTTTTCTGTGAGTTTTACCTTTTTCATCCTCCTTGACATTTCTCAAAGTGAGCTGTATTACGGATTAGTAGCCCATGGCAGTAGGCTGGAGAGATGAGATTTTAGTTTGATATGGTACACAGGCACGAGGGGGGGAAAAGCGAAGAATATGTGTGAAAAATTGAAATGACAAGGTCACGTTGATAGCTTGGTTGTGGGAGCTGCCGCCGTAGTTTGTTGCATTATGATTAGAGATGGGCCAACTGGCATCAATGAAGCGAGAGCTGGTTTGAACCTTCAGCCACTCCTCTAACTAGACCAAAGAGGAGCCCGAGGTGAGGCTAAAACATATCTAACATTGGTAGTTTTGGGTTCTCTGCATTAATGTAATGAGTTTCAGCTTCTGATAATTTAGCTCAGAACAGAAAGCAGGAATCTAGAAAAATTTTCAGGACATGCATCTAGTTTAAAATCATTAAACCTGGAAAACTTGACAAAGACAGTTTTATACCAATCCTAGCCTTCCATCCATAACAGTTTCATATTCCTTCTTATTCCTGTAATAATATTCCTGTTAGTAACCATCCTGTTAGCAAAATGAAACCAAGTCTGCAAAGCCTTCCAATTTCAGCACAGAGTTTTTTTAATTATGAAGCCTTCAGTTGAGATGCCAAGCTTCTGTCAAAGGGTGTGTGTGAGGGAGTAGTCTGCATACGAGGACTTAGGCTGGGAACTGCACTGAAGTAAGCGTACAATCCCTCTGTCAGCCGTTTCTCTTCTCTTTGGCTTTATCCTGTGGGAAGTAGCTTTACATTCAGATTCAGACTACAAGGGATTCTACGAAAGCTGAATTTCTGCACTGGCCGTGCTTATTCTGCGATGTGTCACACTCCCCGTGGTGAGGGCTAAGTTCCCCCTATTTTGTGCAGCTTCTGTCTAATGCAGACAAAATTCTTCCTTTTCACAAGGATTCCAGGAGAAAGCAAAGGCAGAGAGCAAGGGCAGGTGGAGACAAATGATGCAGTTTACCTTGGACTCCCTGTTTTGAAACACTTGCCAAGCTCACTGAGGTAATAGTTGTGATTTGGTTGAATAACGAAATCCATATCCAGCCTGTTTCTGAAAAGTGCAGTCAGCAGTGTAGGATTCCTCTCTTTTTCCGTTAATAATGTCACTACCCAGTTCTTAGTTACAGGTATTCATCATGATACAGTGGGACAGAAATATACAGGAGTCCAGTGTGTTTTGAAGTGGCTCTAGGAGTCACTAAAATAATGACCTATATCAGTATGGGAAACTTTTTTCCTGACCATTTTCATCCTCAATGTGCTTTACAGACCTGAAAGCTGCATCTCTTTGAACTGTGGCAACACAGAGCAGAAAGCAGCTTCTCCAGCTGAGGCTGCAGGGAATACTCTGCTATGTGGGGACTGGAAGCACGAGGATAAGCAGAGCTTCTCACCCATCTCTCTTCCTCTGGATAAAGAGTTACCTGTTAACTTGCTCTCACTTTCTCCCCCCCACCCCAAAAAGTATATAGAAGTGGAGGAAGGTAAATGTCTGCCAAAGACTCCTTTTCTCTCATCTGTTTACTTGCAGGTAAATGAACCTGACCTACCACTTGATGAAATCTCCTTTAGGCAGGATAAAGACAGCAGCTGGGATAAAAAGAAAAAGAAAAGGAGAAGAAAGAGGCTTTCTTCTTGATATGTAAATTTTCGGTAATGAAAACAAAACTTGAAATTAACTTTGCCTGTGATTTTGAAAGATATAGTTTATTATTTACCCCCTATTATTTTCTTAATGCTCTGGACTTCCACAGTCCAGGTGAGTCACCACAATTAAAAGGACACTCTAAGACAGTGTTTTCTTGACCCGTTCTCAGTCATTTCTGCAGATTGAATGATGCTTCTGAAACCCTGAAGAGATGATGCAAAACTTCAGAGCTCTGTCCATGTGAGTTGATACCTGCAAACAGTGTCCAATGAACTTAATCAGTATTTTTTTTTTTTGACTTTGTAATTATCACAGTCCTCTTTGTTATTGAAATGGATTTACTTGTATGGAAAAATAACAGGTATTATACGGCTGCATATATAATACATAGATACTGCTTTCTTTTTCAGGGAGTTTAAAGAAGACACATGACTTTGATGTTACTGAAACTTGTGTCATAATCATCAAACAGAGCTGGTGCCAAATAGACCAGATGGAGCTTTCAATCAACAAACTGTATTTATTTTTGATATTTGTGACTTATTTGTCATCAATGCAACTTTTAATAGGATAAGGTAAGAAGAAAGATCTGCTCTCAGAGAAAAAAAGAGTGCCATTAGGAGCTTGTCTTGTTATTTATTTGACCTAACAGCACAAATAGATGATGTGCAAATGGTAAAGTACAATACCCAATTCCAGCTGGAAGAGATTTGCTTGATGTTTTCTACTGGAGCAGAATGCAGCACGAATAGTTACTTTATTCTCCTGTACTATGAAAAATTTCAGAGCATTTCTATTTATCTGTACACATATTACTTATTAATTATACTTAATTACATCGTTATGCTAGCATGTTACTTTTCTCTCTTTCTTTGCAAGAATATGTAGTGTAGCTTTGCCTGTGTCTATCTCAAATTGTTTTTATATACGTGTTTGTATAGACTGTATTGTATCTTGCCTGAAGTAAGAAAGAGACAAAAAGTAAGAAGGAGTTTGATAAATAACCAATATGTGTCACTTTTTTGTATGAAGAATGACTTATGAAAAAACCCTACAGCTATGACTTGCTTTGGCCTTCTAGAGAGATAGGAGAGATAGAGAATATATATAAAGGAAAAATAAACTCTTATTTAAACTGTTCAGGGTTTTTTCCTAAATGTCTCTTCTCTCCCTCTCCCTCTTTTTTGCCTTTTTTTTTTTTTTTTTTCCCCCTATAGTGGTAGTCCCTGTCTTTTCTGCCAAGTGAAAGTTGATAATCCAAAATAGTACTCCATTCAGTTTCTTTTTGCATATGAATGTATCAGGAATATCATCTGAAAAAAAGATGTTACTTCTCTGAAAGCTGCTCAACGTTATGTGTAATTTCCTCTTCTCTTTTCTTCATTCATGTGTCCTCCTAAAAGAAGAAAAAATTCTGTTTGTGGCCTAGGATGTACTTTTTGTTATTGAGACAGGTGAGAACTCTGTATGCCAAATGCTCTCATGTTTACAGAGAACAAGCAATACTACACATTCCTTCCCTGCCTGCGTACAGCCCCCTCTCCATCACATCCCTGCACTCCTCTAGCATTGGAGACTTTCTGCTCCACCTGCATGAGGTCACGGGCATGGGTTGGAGCCTGCTTCCTTTGTCCTTCAGAATATGAGGAAGTTAGAAGAAACAAAGATTTTTCCATTTGATTTTAATTTTTATATTTTGATTTCCTAAAGACAACTTTTGAACAAGATCTGATTTTTGTCTTACAATGTGGGATGTTACTAGAATCTCATGGTAATGGTCTGAATGAATTGTAAGGGGAGGTTTTCATACCTGATGTTGTAAATGCATTTAATATATACCACTGCAATGGATTCTATCTGTAATTTTCCAATACAGCTTTCTAACAGATGAAAGACTGTGTTTAAGACTGAGATATGAGGACCCTTCCATACAGTTCAGATTCTGCATGAGAAGGAGTTAATATCTGAGTATGGGGGAGCCACCTCTGTGGATATATCTGGTGGGCTCGGTCCAGTCCTACTCACCTCTCCAAACCCAGCACTATAATCAGCAAGTCTCTACACAGAGTTGAAGAGTTAATCGTGATGACTTAACCATCAACTTGACCTTTAAGATCCCTTCAGAACAGGTTTGATCCACACTGATTTATTTTATCTCTCAGACCATCAGATCTGTACTAAAACCTTGATTGACCAGAAGTCATTTTGTGATGCTTTATGTTAGCAATGTCCCATGGCCCAATGTGAAAACGGTGGGTGAAAATCACACCTTACTGAAGTCAAAGGGAGGATTGCTTTCAATGGAACTGGGATTTCACCCAGCAAACTCAACCAACAGTGTTTGGGTCCTACGTATGTCTGAAGGTATGTGAACCTTTCTGTGGTGCCCACTATATCATTATGTAAAATGTATCTTGCAAGCTACTATCATGTCTTCATGACACTAATGTGCATTTAAAAATAGGAGTTTTTATTAAAAAAAATACAATGATGACATAAATTATTTACTGGGTTACTACAAAATGCTGTGTCACTTGATATGACAATTATATTGTTCTGTCATTCTTTTGGCAATGGAAGCCTTTACTGATTTCTAACTTATTTTTTACTGAACATGAGGAATACAACATATCAGGAAAAAAAAGTAAAAACAGCATTAGGCAGTTATGTTACAGGCATAGGGGCAAATAACATAGACATTTATAGTACTCATTGACTCTTATCCTTGGATTTCCCTAACTGCTACCAAGTAACTTTAGTCATTTAGTTTCCTCCCTTACAGTTCCTTCAAATGGCATTTCTATAACCAGGCATTTTCTGGGGCAGATGAATCTGCTGCCTTTGTAACCCTTTCTTGGCTCTAGGGGTAGTTTTCTACCTATCTCTTGATCCAAACAGGTTGGATTCTTTCCCAAAAATTACTGACAATAATATATAATAATAGTGCTAGGCCAGTGCTACAAATATGTTTTCCTTATTCTGATTTGACTCTTTTCCTAACATACATGAAATTTTATTTATTTAGGAGACAACCTGAAAACAAATTTTAAATACCTACACCTATGTACCCACTCTAGATACTGAGGACGGGATACAACAGAGTGCTAGGAAGTGTATGGAAATAAATTTCTAAAAATCATTGAATAATACCTAACCCAATTAAAAGTATAGAAGACAAAGTTTTGAGCACATCTTTTCCAAAGCAGTGTCACATGCTACATATGACTTTGTCATTGAGTTTTATACTGACATGATGCTCCAAGTATGGCATAAGTGGGTATATACTCAGGCATGATGATTTCTCCAAGGCCATTTCCTTTTTTGTGACATGCAAAACCACAGAGGCTTCTTCACATATGTCATTCTTATCCAGCCAGAAACAGAAAGAAAAAACATCTGACTTCCTCTGCTAGGAGAAAGAGAGAAACTTAAAATTTAAATGGTCAAGATGAAGTACTTCTGGAAAACTTACAATTGGTCCTGGAAACAAAAATAATTTAAATATTTTTTAATATA
>KL260741.1:7000-20737 GCA_000699545.1 Podiceps cristatus | reverse complement strand
AGGGAGCTGTGAGGCAGGCTGCCTGGGCTTGTTTTCACTGAAAGAGGAGGGTTTCCGCAACCAGTCAGAACTCTTATTTGTTTATAGCAGAAAGGAAGGTCTAAATAAACTTCTGAGTTTAAAAACATTTATTTAATGCGAGTTTTTGTGCTTGACAAATGTACAAGTCTCAGAAGGTTTAGCAAATGAAAAGAAAAACTTAATAAACAATGGTTACATCTTCGGGGCTTGCTTTTATACAGTATTTACATTTTCCTAGTTACAATATTGAATACGAAGGCTGAAGGAAGTGTCTGCTTTTGGGTTTCGGCGGTGCCATAATCCCCAGCTTTCCGGCAGCTCTCTGCGGGGCGCTGACACCGTACGGTGCTGAGCTGGAGCCAGACGAGGCCGGAGCCTTGGAGCTCGATGGCCGCTTGGTCCTCCTGTACTTGCCGTAACCGCTGCAGAATTCAGAGAGAAGGCACCCGTGTCAGACACCTGCTTTACTTGCCGCGTTCCCTGCGCCCACGGTGTTCTTACATCTACACCACCCTTGGGCTTTTCTAGAAGACTATGCTTTCATTAAAAAAAAAAACCCCAAACACACAAAACCCCACAAAAAGACCCCTTTTTAAATACACATGGCTGCAAAACACCTCTGAAATGTAAATCGAGTGTAGCTGTTGCTCTGGCATTTGCCTAAGGGCAAGAAGCAGCCTGAGACGGCCACAGAGAAGTCTGAACCCACCTGACTCCCATTAATCCAACTGGAGTATCAACATTCAGTGGCACTTCCGAGTCAACAGCATTTAATGACTAATATTTTAGCAGACTGGAAGGTGAAAGGGTGGGAGTAAAACCTCCTGAGCTGGGAACTGCCCTTTGCTGCAAAAACAAAGGCCAGAACGAGGCAAAACAGGGCAGAGGAGACATCCTGGAAAGGAGGGACAATGGCAGAAAGCGGCGAGTTTCGGTACGGTGAACCACATTTTCTCTTTGATGGTGAAGGCAGTATTGAAGCAGAAGAATGCAAGCAGTTAATATAGCAATAAAGCCTTTAAAACGTAGGCGTGACTTCAGGTGGGGATTGTACAGCGTGTTTTGGAGAACACGTTAGTGCCATTAGAGCGACTCTTCCGAATGGCCTCAACTCCTCCCGGCTGAAAGGTAACGCAATTCCCATGACACTTACAGACTGAATAAAACCCCATTCAAAGAATTATTTCAGAAGTGGGAGGCGCGGGATGTTTGAGTAACTGCTCTTTTGTACCTCATGTTCTCGATCTCGTGTACCAGGCGAGGTGAAATATCCAAGCTGAGGGATTAGACTACGGGCAGCTTTACTGCCTTTTAGCGCAAGGCAAGCTATGGGCACAGCAAACCTTCAACAGGCACGACCATAATGCCAAATAATAACTTATTGCTCATTTTTTTTCAAGAGGGTTCAGGGAGGGCAGAATTTCTCCAACCATATCTCCTTTTTCCTTCGTTCCCTTTCAGCACTGATTAACCATGTTTTGAAGCGCGGACCTTCAGCACAAACTGCTACCACTCGAGTTATCAGACTCAAAACTACACGAACTACTACAATAAGGTCATCGACTCAAAGGATGAGGCCTGGCCTGGCTCTTCCTCACCCTGTGATAGTTTGGTGGTGGACCTGCCCTAGAAGCTCAAGACCAACCCAACTCCTGGATCCAAATGGCCTTGATGCAGGTGATGCCTTGTGTGGTACAACTGGAGGGAGCAGCTCTGAATTAATAAGGGACTGGGAACTGAAGTTCAAATATTCCATTGAATCTTCAAAGTTCCGAGTCATCTTTGTGTTTCTTTATGTTTCCGAGCGCCGGATCCAGTCAGCCTGCTAGTAACGGTTATGGCGGCACACCGAAATGTAGTGTCACCGCTTTGCTTGTGGCAGTCGAGAGTGAGAAACAAAGGACAACTGTTAAAGATCCCTCCTCGCCAGGAGCATTCTAAACAGAAAATGCTAGAAAACCAAAGCAGAGCAGCAGTACCAGGATAATTTCAATGCCATTCTTAAAGCCCATACTTACTCCAGAAAATGCCGTAGCGTAACGGTTCAATTCTGGGATCGTCATCATGGTACTCTCCTAAGAGAAGTTACAAATGACCCCAAGCAACGTACCCTTTGGGATAAAACTGCTGGCTGCCACCACTGCTTGTCTTGTTCCTCTTTGATTCTCTGAAGTTCGGCAGCCTTTTCCTTTTCCTTCTCTGGTTTGCATTGTTGCAAAAATAGCTTGAGGTTGTAACTACATCTGCTTCTTCATTGCTCTCGATTGTGCCAGTGCTTCCCGTAGCGGTGTCCGCGCTTTGGCAGGCAGCGTCCTCTACAGACAGACAGTGAGTTAAACCAAAGGCAGCCAGAACACACCGACCGTATCAAAACTGCTGCCCTCGCTGCTCAAAACCTCCTTTGCAAAGCCTTCCTGAGCTGGTGAGGCTCCAGGCTCAGCTAAAGGTGTTTCCTGAGTTGGTCAAACCAAAACTGCCTTCTGTCCTTGCTTTATCTCGTGACATAAAAGAACACCAGTCAGTCTTATTTTCTCTAGCCTGGCTTCTCGCCTAAACTATTTTGGTAGCACCAGGCTTTCTACCTTTACACTCTCTTCCCTGTGTCATCTGGAAAGAATGATGGGATCTACCATAAATACTACAGTCAAATATGGCTCTTGTTTTTAAAAACAGCATCAGGAGACACTGAAAGGCTCAGAGAGGCAAGAGCTCCTTCTCAATCAGCCGTGAACAAGATGGACATGATTCTTTGCACAGGTAGTAGAATAAAATACTTTTAAAAAAAAAAAAATCAAGTTTGTAGACATGCATTTCTTCACACTGCAGCACACGAAAGCACAGCCTCCTTGAACGTAAACAAGAATCACTTTAAAATCGCAGGCTCCCACATCTAATCTGACAGCCAAGCTGTGATAAATAGTCTAATTAACAAATAGGCCACATGCTACGCTCACGCGAAGTCACCAGACTTACTAGTCTCAGGGCTCGATTCGCCACTGAGCTGAACTTTGAATACAAGGTTAGAGCTGCACAAAGGCATTACGAAACACTACCACGCTGACCGGGAGCTCTTTTTACGCCCAGCTTTCGAAGCTCTCGACATTGGAGCGAGGGCTGGTCAGCGAAGACCTGAACTCGCTGACCTCAATTACTGTGAGAAATAAAAGGTAGTAGTTATTGCTCCTTGGCCAGGCTTCAGCGTTACCCCACACATAGTAGATGCGGGTGTAAAACTAGGCAGGAGGTGAAGACCTTTAACCTTAAGGTCAGAATTCTCATTATAACTAAGCATATTACATAAATCCCAATAACCATCAGGTTAGGAGCAGAGCAGTCTGCTTAGTGCTCGTTTTCCTTTTTTTAGCATTTCAGATGCTGAATTTAGTGAGAAGACAGCAAAGATCTTTGTATGTTCCGAAAATGTGCAATTGCTCCCTTTTTGTAACTATTAAGCTGCAAGGATTAGTTATTTGTATTTAAAACAAGGTTGCTTTTGAGTGAGACTTCTGTCTGGGGAGGAGAGAAGGGTATTAAACAGGAAAGTCCGCATTTAGGTACAAAGTGTACTAGACCTGGGATGGTCCATTCAGAGTACTTATCCATCACTTTAATTATTTCTGCGCCATACTTTTCCAGCTTATCTTCTGTGACGCCATCGATCTGCAGTAAAACCTCCACATCCGATGACAAGGTTTCTGTAAGAAAGTACCAATTAGATGTGTCAAACAAATTCATGGTAGAGTATTCTGGAGGAAATTCATTCCTTTTAGTGCCACGCTATCGCATTTATGTCCTTAAGGGAGTCAGCCTTTATTCTAGCAGACCTCGCTTCTAGTTGGCTAGCACGAAAACTAGTCCAAAAGTTCTCTCTGAAAACACTTCAAAGTTTGCTTTGCAGTCTGTTGACTTGGGCGGCTGCAGCACACACTGCCGCGCCAAGGAGCCTGCGCCGCGCCCGCTCCTTCCCCGGGACTCGCGCTGTTACTGTACTTAAACCTGTTCTCGCTAAACGCTAGAAGCCAGCTCCTGTGGCAGGACAGGCTGCAATTGCACACGCGGTCTGCCCAAACGGGCTCCAAGCCACGGAAAGCGGACGTTACCTGCTATTTTCTTTAGAGTCGAAGTACTGAAAATATTGAAGTAATGTACATCAAAGACTTTCCCGAGCGTTTTGCATGTGTCTGTAAGTTCCCCAAGGCACTTTTTGACCATCTCTTCCCGCTGCGACATTTTTGCCTCGGCAGCCCTTTGCTTCCTGATGGCACTGGCACTTTCTGTTTCATGAAACTCCACCTGTTAAAATAAGCCAGTCAGTCACTTCTGTCAGGGGAGTTACTGCAGAGTCCTCATTAGAAGATTGATTGATAACACAGGAAAACAGCGAAGGAAACCAAAAGTATTCTTTGATGGACCAAAAAAAGCTATTGACCCAGTATAAACCTTTTTTTTTTTTAAACAGGCTACTCAACCGCGCCTGAGTTTATTCTACAAAAAACTAGCAGAGTATACATGACACAGGGAAAAAATCCCGAGAACCCAATTCACAGCTAGATTTAAACAGAGGTCACTAGGCCTAACGCTGAGGGCTCTGCTCTTCTCCAAACACAGCGCTGACGCAGAGGAGCCATTGCCTCAAGCAATTCTGGGACTGGTTCCATGACCTTCTTGAAGTGCATTTTCCATCAGAGCTCACCAGTGACTAGAAGAAATAGAGCAGAAAATGCAGGAGAAGGTAGTGCTGTTCCGTTTCTCCTTAGCTAGCTTTTTCTGTGTTGGCCATAACTTTCCTTTCTTGTCAAGCTGGGATCAGATGGATGGGGGGGCGAAGAGAAAGATTTAATCCTTTCCAATCTTCCCGAACTCACCTTTTGCCTCACAACATTATTACTAGAATACTGGACTAGAAATGATGCTTGTGGGATTCTGTTCCCTGCATCTGCTAAAGATTAGTTCCTGCACTACAGCTGGTAGGCAAACTACGTTTATACTGTCCCAGGGTATATGCGACGTAAAAAGTGTCACACGTTTCTTAAAACAATATGTCCAAGGAAAAAAAAAAAAAAAACCAACACCACCAAAAACCTGTTACACACCTGTAGTGATCCATCTAGCACGGCCTGAGCTCTCTCTCCTAGAATTACATATGCTACCGCTTGGTCATTAGCTGTGATATACAGGTCTTCATCCAGAATCTTGTCCAAGACCAGTTTTCTAAACAGTCTTTCAACATTATGCCTTGAGTAGGCAGCTCCCTTCCCAAATATTCCAGACTGAATCTTCGCACTCTTTGTACCTGCGCCACAGAAATCACAGGATTAGCTTGCGATTAGAAAGCAGACGTACGTATGTATCTACAGACGTGTGGAACATTCCCAAGGGAATTCCATAGTCTGTGTACATAAAAAAAAAAAGCATTTAAGCACCAGAAACTCCCAAGCACCACCAGAAAACTAATATGATCACTATAGCAACCTGAAAGGGATTAAAGCTTTAGTCTCATTTATTTTGGATCATTTACCACCAAGAGATTCCTGGGAACAATAATTTTGCAAAACAGATCTTCTTTTAAACCACTGCTGGGTACTGTGCAGACCTTCTGACGTTTGTCAGGAATTTACGCACCAAGTCTGTTTCGGTGTTGTTTCGGGAAGAATGGTGCTTACCTAAGAAAATGTCTACCATCATATTCAGTGTGTATCTTCCAGAACCTGTATTTCTCTTTCCATTTAGTCGTCCCATGTGTCCACAATGCTCTCGTACAAATCTGATAATGCTCTTCACTTCATCTGTTACATTTCTTGATTTGTAATCCTATTAAAAAAGACTCGATTAGGAAACAACGTTATGTGGCTCTGTCCTAATGCAAGTCGTTACTGACAACCTTGTTTTTCATTATTGAGCTTTTTCCAGTTGTGAATTCATTTTGTTCCAAACACAGAAATAGCAATTTTCTAGTTAGTACACCCACAGCAATACAATGTAGTCACGGGAGTCCTGGATTCTCAGGGCGTTATCAAAACGCAATAATACATACCAACTGACTGAATATAATCTCTATTGTGCTAATTCTTCAGAGCGAGCTGCAAGATTGAACACCGGTGATCAAGGTAAACAGTTTGGAAAGCATTCCCCTAATTATTCTGCTCGGCATTTTTGGTTTAGTGTGTAACCTTCCAGTACACATCCAAATGAGAAGACTGGACAGAATATGCATTATTCTAGTCAGTTTTCGATACCATCTCAGCTCTATAAGGTAACGCTTCAGCCAGAGGACAGAGAAGCAATATCATCAGGTATAAACTGGTCGGTTCATGGAGAGCAGTAGCCCCTCCCCGTCTGCTTCAGCAGCTGTCTTCCCGTCTACTCCCCTTCATGCCACTAACGGATCCGCTTCAAACCTTGTCGCGCAAACCCTAATCTCTGGGCCACCTCAAGCAGCGCACACCTCCTAACCTGGCACGGGTGCCGCTCTGGCAGCACAAAGCTGCCTTGCAAGCGTCGGGATAAGCAGCTGAGATTTCCCTGTAGCTATTCCAGTGGATCTTGTCTTAGCTCCTGCCTCCTAGAAGCACTGTGGCCAAAGAAATCCACACCAAGGAGCACCCTTACCCCTCACTAGTCCTCCTCTGCCAGAGACAGAGGCATTGTAAGTCCGTGGATAGCATGTGTGATTCTACTGCAGGTTAAAACCTAGAAATAATTCGAAGCATCTAGCATCACAAAAATACAAGACATTTTATTAATTTTCTCCATTTGCCTTCCCAAATGACACGTAATCATTTTTTTTTTAACGCAGCTAAATGCAAAATCAGTGTAACAGCCCAATGAATAAGAGCCATGATTTTTACCTTCTTTCTACTGCAGTTATCGCAAATTACTTCTGGGTGATCTTTACAAAAGGTGGGATTAAAATTAGTTTCCCCGAAGTAGGCCAAAAGCTGAATTCTCCGGCAATCGACAACATTCTCACAGTAATGAACCATACTGTACAGGTTGTTGAAGTGGGTCTGTCTCGAGTGACTGTTTCCATCTTTCTCCACTGAAATGCAACAAGTTCAATCATGTTGGTTAAATCCACACCTCTGCATTTTTATATATCATCAGAGAGACAAAATACAATATTCTTTTCTGCTTAAAAAAGATGAGTAGGTTAGTACAGAAGTAACCTAGGGCAGACTTTACCTCTAAAGTTTTAAAGAACGGAGAAGGGAAAGAAGACTGGGATGACAAGAATCAAGAGATGGATATGTAGAAAGCAAAATGATTTTGACTAAAATTCAGTACAAGTGACAGAAAACTTTCATTACAGAAAAACATTCAGGTAAATAAAGATGCACAGTTCTCCCATCTTTGCAATCCCACACTAGATCTTGCACTTCTAAACGAGAGCGCGACGGCCTGAGCGGAACAGGGACCGGTGACTGAGTGACTCTGTAATGCCGTCTCCATCAAGTTACAAATACACCAACTCACTCAGGATGAGCCTTCTGAGCCTGGTTACATCACTGTAGCTGTAGAAGAGCAGACAGTGGGACATTTCACCATCTCGCCCGGCTCTGCCAGATTCCTGATAGTAACCTTCTATAGATTTAGGAAGAGAAGCGTGGATAACATAGCGCACATCAGGTTTATCAATTCCCATTCCAAAGGCAATTGTTGCACATATAACCTAGGAAGGAAAAAATAATTTGTTACATAGAGTTACAAAAGTTATTCCTGTAGCAGTCTGCACCGAAAATAGACAGGCGATCCGGATTACCAACTGCGGAACCTAGAACTTCAATTGCAACACTGCAAGAGGAATGCGAAATGGCAAAACCACCTCCCCTTCCAGAAGAGCTGTTCCGGACAAAGGGAAAACTCCAACTTTGAGTCTCAATGTGCAACTCAGCAGCGTGCCAAGAGCTGTTTCAGAAGCCTTGTACTGCTCAGTTCCTTCCTCCTGGAGTATCGTACCTTGGTACAGCGCTGCAGTCGTTGATTTGTAAAATTCCCAATAAAGAGACGTGTTTCGGCAGATCTGATCGCATCAGTTATTTAATAGTGCATCCGATTTGGCAATAACATTCTGCAACTTCACTTTCATTTATAAGGCCAAAGGGATAAAAAGTGCTCTAAATTCTATTCACTTCTTTCCCCCAGTTGCTTTTTTACCTGGCATCCTTCTTGATTAATCCACTTCTTTTGTACAAGGTCTCTGTTGGCGTCAGTGAGGCCAGCATGATAGGCAAGTGCAGCAAGGCCTTCCTTCTGCAGAATAGCTGCTGTTGTGTCACACTCATGACGTGAAAGACAATAAATTATTCCAGAGTCATCTGCAAATATATAAAAAAGATTTGTGCTACAACACAGCTTTATTCCCTTTCACTTGCGTAACAATCATACCTGTCAAGCAAATACATTTATTGCAACAGGGAGAGGTTGGTAAGTGTAATGCAATAGCTGCTTAATAATAAAGTAATTTTATTAATATCAGATGTTTCTGTTAGTTTCTCCTCACCCAATTTCCTGGTTGGTTTTTTTTTTGTTTTGTTTTGTTTTTTTTTTTTTTTTTTTTTTTTTTTGTTTGTTTTTTTTTTTTTTTTCCCTGGGTTTTTGGTAAGGTAGAATCAAGAGAAGTTTTGCTGCTGAGTACTGTGCAATCTTAGGATTTAAAATGCAGGAATAGAGAATGACACCAACCAAGAGCTAGAGCGGTTTGCTCAACGATACGCTAGGTTACGGCGCTGGAGAGGCTACGCAGGGAGCCTGGTGCAGCCCACGTGCAGCAGCAGGAGCTGCAGGACTCCGAAGGGAGCCTAGAAAGACGGGAATCTCTGAGGGTATCTTCAAAGGGAAACACAGATAAGCAGTGCAACGGAACCGAACGACTGAAACAGCACGGATATGAGGTGACCTTTATACTCTGAAGACACGATGCTAAAAGGTCTGGCAACCTGCAGAGAGATTACTCAAGAGCATTGCCGTAACTTACTTTTCCATCTTAACTTGAACTCTTAACTTTAGGATGCCCATAAATCTGACTCCCATGATCAATAGTATCATTTTACCTCCAACTTGTTTTCTTGTGAATATATTAGTCGCTTACGGAAAGGCACAAGTTTGGGGCTTTTACAGTATTCTAAAAGCTTTTTCTGCCTTAAAAAGTAGCTCATAAAAACGCATGTTGGCACACTATGCTGCTCAGTACTCACGTGGATGATATTTTTTAATCCATTCCAAGCAATCCATTGCCACCTTCTTTGGCTTCTTGGGCAACACATCATATTTCAGGTTATGCCTGTTGAAGCTCATTGTAAACCTACAGGATGACAGTTCATGGGTGCTCACCAGCTTGCTGGGTGCAGTAATCCTTTCCACAAACTAGGTATTGACTGGAAAGTCCCAAATTCAACTGACTACTACTTGTTCTGCATTCTCAGCAAAGGAATTACCGTTCCACTATGCACATGGAGATTCACGCAGCCCATACTTTGAGTCTAAAATTCCTGCAGTTTTTACTGTAGCTGTGACAAAACCCAAAGCTACATGGCACTATGTAGAAGAAATGCCCGTAAACCAAACGCGCCCACAGCCATTTGCCTCGCCTCCTGCATACTTGCATCTGCATTCGACCAACCAAATTTGCAAGATGTAGTGTCAGCTCCCGCCTTCTACCCTAAAATACATTTCTAAAATACAAAATTCAGCCAAACCGAATGCTTTATTTTCCCACCATGCACAGTGACAACACTACAATACACTCCAGGCCCAATGGTACCTCGTTATCTATGTAACTGTCAATGCTAATTAAAAAAACACTTCCAGCTTTTGCAGTTTTCCAGCATTCTCATGAAAAGCACCCTAAAATACAACTTGCCAGTGACACAGTGTCTTGTCAGTGACACAGAAAATTTCATGATGTTATTTTCTACTAAACAGCTTCCTTAATCACACAAGGAAGAGCATGGCAATTTTTTTTTCTTCTGACTAATATTTTGCACTTAACTCACATGAAATTCTCATTTAATCAGATACAACTACATCAGTATTTCAGAGGTACCTGTAATGCTTTTCTTATTTTACTAAGTTTTCCACTCACAATTTCTGCAGCGCCAAGAAACTGTTTCAGGAAACTGCTGAGCAACTTACACTTGTGGTTTTAGCATCTCGAGCTGATTCTGAATATCCTTTTGTACCCTGGGGTTAGCAGTGGCAGTAAGAGCCATCATAGGCACGGAGTGAAACTTCTTGCGGAGCATATTCAGTCGTTTGTAGTCTTGTCGAAAATCGTGACCCCACTAGTTTAAAAACAAAATTTACGTGTAACTGAGCGAGATGCTCCAACTAAGTCTGTTGCCATTTTGAAAAACAACCCGAGTTTTTTACCTGGCTGACACAGTGGGCCTCATCAATGACAAAACGCGCTAGGAGTTTCCTGTTGTAGAGATTTTCCAGGGCTGACATCAGTCGGCCGCTTGCACAAACCTAGGCACACATCCACCAGAGCATCAGAAAGCAAACTGACAGGGACTAAGAACACAGAAACGATTGGTTTGTACAGCAAAGCTAATCTTGACTGCGCAGGGAAAGCCTGAGGCACGAAGGGGATGGCAATCAGCTTCATTTTAATTGGCAACAAAGCACCTGGGGTGGGATTACCGTGAGGTTCTAGGATCATCTATCCAGAGGTCCTACAAGCTGAGTAAACCTGAATGACTTATGTCACAAAAGACAGGGAAAGGCAATGCTGAAGAAAGAACCGCAACCAGCACCCTAAACAGTCCCCTCTCGCGTAGCTCTTGTGGAGTAACATCATTTTTAAAGGCAGCATATAATTAAGTACAAGGCAACCTTTTGACAATCACCTATTGACAGTTACATATTTTTTCCCTCTATTATTCTATTCATAGTAGTCTAGATTTTAATAGCTACTTGACAGCAATTAGCCACTAATACAGAGTAAGATATATTGAACTGGATGGGCACGGGGGGGTTGTTTTAAGAATTAAAATTGTACACACATAGTCAGTTCTCATTCTTGGTTAATTACTGATTTAAATTAGTTACATCTGCACAGAGTCTTACTGAATTATCTAAAAAATATTTAACATTTTTTACCCCCAGAAGCCAACTCTAAATTCAGTGTTTCCCCTTTAATACTTCATAGTAATCCACCTCTTGTTGCCTCCGCAACTTTATAATTCAAATTGAATACAAACCTTCTCAGGGGTAACATACAGAAGCTTTATTATAGGATCTTTTTTTGACAATTGCATATATATTTTTGAAGCATCAGCATCTGTTCTATCACCAGTCAAATATGTTGCAGCAATCTAGATTTTAAAAAAAAAAAAAAAATAAGTTTTAACATGCACAAAACAGAAGCATCTCCAAATATAGTCCTACATCAATCATAAACCAGATTAAAAAGTATATGCATTTACTCAGCGAATATAACATTTACAGTGCTTCTTTGTGTAATTATAGATAACATTTGAACACCCGCCGTACTGTAGACATCGCAGAATTTTTCTAGTGATAAAACCAACCTCTATTCTTCTGCTCCCAATTCTACCATCAGACCAATAGCTGACTTAGGGGATTTGTCTGCCGCCTTTCAATTCTCTTTTCAGTAAAGCAAACAGATGTGATCTTTGTTTATTGCTCAATATGCTGCAAGTTTGAGGCTGAATTCAGAAAACAGAGATCTTCAGATAGAAAACGAAGTTTCCAAGAAGCACAAGAACATGCTAACTACCTCAGTAACAGCGCCACAACGGCAGAACGGCGTTGCATCAGAAGAGACTGAATAGGACTTGGAGCAGCAGCTTAATATTAAATTTGAAAGTGTAACTTAGCATTCATGCTGAAGGAATGAGTTCCTAAGGACAAAAACGATCTCAGAATAGGTCACGCCAACAGAGCCGATTCTGTCTGCTCGTCTCCTCTTCCTCGCGGAAGAGGCGGCGGCAGAGGAAACTCCTTCTGCAGCTACAGACCCCCAGAAGTCACAAAGCCACTTCAACTGGCTTTTACAGCCAAGGCACCCCACCAGACGACAAGAGCAGAGAGCAGCCGTGTGCAATAGTCACTAAATGGCCAACAAACATTCGAGGGCCACGGCTAGTCAGACTACCAAAACCCATATTCGCTGAGAAAAGCTTCGTCCGGGCTTCAAAACCCTGCATCGGAATCACCTTTGTCTCACACCCCAAAACACCGCTCTGTTTGTGCCCTAAAACGTGTTACCTGCCTTTGTTCCCCCTCATCCCTCAATCTCAGCAATACAGCAAGGACGAAAAAGACACTTCACCGAGGCAACACCACTTCTTACACGATCAGCCTTAGGAACATGCATCTTCTGCACTCACGATTCTTTGCTCTCGGTATGACTTTTTCAGAAACGCTTAGCATCCTCCTGGCTCGGGAACTGTTAGTGCTTAGTTCTGCTACAAAGCCAGGCTGCTCCCATTTAGGTGTCTAAATACAACTTCCAGTCAGGCATCTGTACTTGAAAACTAAGCTCCAATAACAAATACACACAAGCACCTCATAAATTTAGCAGTTAGACTGCCAAGATACTGATTTAGGTCTTCCTAGACAACTCTGTGTGCCTCTACAGTTTCCATCTAATCAATTTTTGCAGCTTATATTTGAGAGACATAAGATTTACTGTAAAATTTCATATTCTCTTATCTGCAGTTACACTAAATAAAGTGAGCTGTTTGAACTTACATCTAAAGTCTTCAGTTTCTGAACTTGATCTATTATCAGCGACCTCAGTGGAGAGATAACAATAGTGACTCCAGCAGAGACACAGGCTGGTAACTGGTAGCACAAGCTTTTACCACCACCTGTACGGATTAAACAGAGCACAACAAATGTGAGATACCAAGAGGAAAGGGAGACGGCACAGAGAAGGAGTGGAAGAGAGGAGACCGATTTCTTACTTCCCATTTCACAGCACTTTCAGAAACAATGAACTTTTACCAATGGCTGCCTTTAATACAATACCTGTAGGATAAGGAAGAGTTATCACGTGAAGTATTACAGAAGGCAGAAATACAATCGCCTCATTCAAACTACCACCGCGCATACCAAATTCCAGAAATCCTGCAGCCACAGAATTCAAGCTGCGCAACTTATCGCCACCTCCACAAAGGCACAAAGGAGAAAAGCTCATCACAGGCCTTGCAAAAGAGGCTTCAGATCTTTAGGTCTCAAGTGTGTGCCAGACCTCAAAAGCCTGCGGCTGCGTGGCGTCTGGAGACACGTACCAGTGGGCATTAAGATGAAACAGTCTTCACCCAGAAGAGCAGCATTGATGGCCTCCAGCTGATTCGTCCGAAAATAGTGCAAACCGAACTTTTTGTGAAATACATTCATCATTTCTTCAGAATGGGAAAATTTCATACCCCTGAAACGTTCTAGTGCAGGGTTATTAACCAGTGGATCTAGTAAAGAAAGAAGATGCACTTAGAATAAGTTACAATATCAAGTTGCGCTGTCCTTCTTGCAACATAGAACTGCTTCGGTACAACAGATGGCTTAGCCACCACTCAGAATCACAGGCTCATTAAGGTTGGAAAAGATGTCCAAGATCATCAAGTCCAACTGTCAACCCAACACACCCCCATGCCTACGAAACCACGTCTACACGTCTTTTCCATCCCCCCAGGGCCGGTGACTCCCCCCTGCCCTGGGCAGCCTGTCCCAGCCCTGACAGACCTCGGG
>JMFS01024787.1:0-69441 GCA_000699545.1 Podiceps cristatus | reverse complement strand
AGCAGCCTTTTATCTCGGTGTCAAAGCGTTCGCAGGAGCCAAAACCCTTCAGAAAGGCAGGGCAGGGGGTGACTGAGTTGGTGCTTCAGGCTTAGGTAATAAAAGGCCGTCGGAGGCGGATGGTTTAACTTTAAACAGGAATATTAGGACACGTTAGGTGACGCGGGGGCTCGGAGCCCGTCTGAACAGGCTGTAGCCCGGGGCGAAGCGAGAAGCCGAGGTGGGCAGCTCCCGCCTGGTGGGAGGCTCCGGGCGACCGCGGTCTCCAAACTCGGTGCCGCCGCAAGAAACACCTGCCCGGCGGGTGCTCTGCTGGCCCCGAGACAAAGATTATTTAAAGTTATTCTGTACTTCACGTACCTGATTGGCTTCAATTTAAGAGTAAAGTGATGATTCATTTCGATTCACGATTTTTTTTTTTTTTTTTTTTTTTTTTGCTTACGATAGCGTGGTGTGGAAGTGTAGTTTGTAATTTAGAGATGTAAACGTGCCTGGTCTTCATAGTTATGCTGTAGTAGTTTACTGTCGCTCTTTATTTCTGCCTAGGTATTTGTGCGTGTGTGGGTATGTTGTTTTCTTTACAATCGCTGCTGAAAATGTTTGTTTCATAATAACACATAATCGCTACTCTCTGGTTAAATGCAGTTTTGTAAATGGGATCCTGTATAAAATCTTCTTGAGCTGTGATTGGTTGTATACAAAGTGGAGACCAAATATACATATTTAGATTCAAGTCATAACTGATGTGTTTTGAAATGAGGCTGGTGAAAAAAAACCTAAATGCTGATGCAGAACTCTTAATGGGAGGAAAGTAACTTTTATCTATTTTACTTTTCGGTATCATGCTGGGAAATGTCTTATTATGACACCCGCACAGGGAAATAACATTCAGTACACATGACTGTAAATTTATGTTCTGCTGTGGTGTAGGAACAGAATCTGTATGTATGTTCAACAACGGGAGAGGAAAAATATCAGTTTGTACTTCTTTGTATATCAGTTTTTGTACTTCTTTGTCAAAGGGTTGTTATGTCCAAATCAAGAATTATAATGACATATTTTGAAAAAGTGGTGGATCTGATTTATTCTTACTAGCTTTGGTATTTGCTGTTGTATAGAGTGTAATAGCTGGTAACGTATCATTCAGTTGTCAAAAACAAATTTAAAAAATCCTATGAAGGTGTAAGAAATGTCATCAGTCACCAGCTCTGCAGAAGTTAAAGTAATATTGATACAGTTTTGATGGAAAATTCTGCTTTGTGTCTTTAGTTTTGTGTTGGTTTGGGTTTTTTTGTTTGTTTATTTTTTGTTTTTTCTTTTAAACCATTCTTATCAGCTAGTTAATTCTTCAAGTTATTTCTTTGAGTGACAGGATTTCTCATATTTTTTTTTCTTTCTGGAATGTTTCTTGATGTTCTTCTGTCAACCAGAACTTTTGCCTCTGTTACAGATATGAACAATGACCATAGTTAACAAGCCAAAATCTTCAAAATCTAAAAAGCCATCATCAAGACAGTCTAACAAATCTAAGAAACCCCGTACTAAAAAAATGACGTCACGTACTGCAAATTTGAGACACGTACCACCTGCAGAAGATCCAAACAAAGTCTCTGTGGATAAAGGACCTGGAGGTTCTATTTATTGTAGGACATCTCAAAAACCTAAGCTTTTCGCCCTAAGAGATCTACGTAAGTGTGTCTTTTGTCCTGCCCTCTTTTTCCTAAAAACAAAGCAAAACAAAACTAGAAAAGCTGCTTGCTTGTTTTTCTGTCTTAATTCTTATATTTATTACCATATAATTACAATTGTAAGTTTGTGGCTTAAGTAACAATAAGGAAATAACCAATAACTGAATTAATAAATACATGGAAAGAAACCTGGCAAAAGTTAATAAAACTGAATGATACTTTATCTTGCCTTAGAAGAATTAAAACAGATGAATAAGCTATTGTCCAAAACAGTGTATTGACCAGCAAATTCAAGTGGCAGTGTTAAAGCCGTGAATCTTGGTTTTTTGTGTTTTGGTGTATAGCTGGTTCTTCTGGGTGCTCCCGCAGAATGCTACTTTTAAATGTCCTTTTTAAAACCAAAACAATAAGTCTCTCTTAAAATACAATTTTCTTGCAGTTATTAATGATGGAATCGCCCCACCACAGAGAATTCTTTTTCCACCTGAAAAAATTTATTTGGACTGGCAACAGAAAAAAAGTGTTGGAGTTGGACTACAGAATCTTGGCAATACATGTTTTCTTAATTCTACTCTACAATGTTTGACCTACACACCTCCTCTTGCTAATTACATGCTTTCTCTTGAACACACCCAGTCATGTGAGTACTTTCTAACATTATTATAAATCTGTTGGACAGCTCTAAAGGTGAAAGAAAACAGCAATTCTGTGAAGAAAACTTAGTTCTCCTGTTTTATCTGTAGAAGCTGGCTTTGAACATCATATTAACAGGAGGCTCAAAATAGCATATAAAATGCATTTGTTCATTTAATGCACTATTGTAAAGCTTCAGAAAAAGATAATTTCTTGCTTCATATGAATAAGGAGGTGCACTCTAAAGTAAGACATCTGATGAACATTTGGCATTTGGGTTTCCTGCTGGTAGAAAAGTGATAAAATTTAGGATGTTCACATTGTAGATTCTTAGTCTTTGCAACCCTAGATACTGTAATGCACTAATACCGTGCTAAATGATAGTTCACTGTTGACCCATTAAAAAAACCCGAAAACAAAACGAAAAACCCAAAAATGGAAAAAAAAAAAAAAAAACCACCAAAAAAACCCACAAACAAAAAACCCCACCACCCTAGAAAGTACTACGAGCTAATCTCTTATGAACTCCAATAGAAATTTGTGGGGGACTGTATTAAAATTTAGACCGTTTTTATTCTAAATAAAATTTTTAATTTTTAAACCCCTTGAATTTGTGTTATTTGAATTTAATTTTTATATTTGAGTTTATTTAAGCCTAGGAGCCTCTTTTCATATCCATATAGTCTATTTTTACAAAGGCACCTGTATGCTTTCTAGTCTGGTATCTTAGTATTTATTCCTAGAAATTTAACTGTGTTTTCTTACCATATATAAAAATGGATTCCGTTAAAAATGCTACTGAAAAAAGGAGGGAGTATTAGAAATACTAATGCATACTTTAATCTTTTCCTTTCTCTTGGAGGATTCTTAGCTCTGTGTCATGTAGCTCACCTAACAGCAGTGTGCTGAAAATAACATACATTCTCTCCTAGTCCTGTATCATCAACGTCAATATTGTTTTCTCATATATTCTGCAGTCTGTCGAGTTCACATTCCTGTCAACCTGCAGAGAAAAAAAAAAAAAAAAAAAAACAAACACAAAACAACCAAGAAAAAAAAAACATACCAAAACACCCCATAAAAACAAACAAACAAAACCCCAAAACACCCACATTGCAATAGTTACTTAGATTTCTCATCGGAAAACGCACTTTAAGGGACACATCAATCTTTTATTCTACACAGTTCTGTGTAATAAAATGTCACAAAACCCTTGGGATATTGACACCTTAGGAGAAGAGAATGCAGTGTGAGGAGAGGACATTGTACATATAACTTAAAGATTGATATTTTTTTAGGAGTTTTTGTAGCTATGTGTATTTGACTAGACTGGGATGCTATCTTCTTTCACTCTACAGGTCATGATGAAGGATTTTGTATGATGTGCACATTGGAAACTCACGTTAACCAAGTCCTGTGTTGCTCTAGTAATGCCATCAAACCTACATCTGTTATCAATGGCCTTAAAAGTAAGTGATTTCAGGTGGTTTTATTTTTTTTTTTTAATTTTTCAAAGAATTGTTAGATGCATATAAATGATTTTGATACTTTAAAAAAGAGTAATTTTAGAAATACAAATTTTCTTCCATTTTATGAGATAAATATAACCCCCTTATTTATTAGGAATAGGAAAACATTTTCATTTTGGGAGTCAAGAGGATGCACACGAGTTTTTGTCTTTCACTGTTGCTGCTTTGCAGAAAGCGTGTTTACATGGGAGCACCAAGTAAGCATAAACTTTAAATGTTCTCTATCCCCTCTTAGATTTTAATTTACGATAGTAAATAAATGAGTATGTCCTTTGTTCTCATAAAAAGAAAAAAATGAAGAGTTAATTCTGTGTCTTAAATCTTCTGACATCTGATTGTAATTTATTTCCAGATTGGACAGATCCTCACAAGGCACCACCCTTATTTATCAAATATTTGGAGGATATCTAAGATCTCGAGGTACTTTTTAAAATTCTTACTGTCCTTCAGACTTGTCTATGTCTTTTCGTCTGTAGTAAAGGAGTTTGCAGTTTGACTAAAGTAATACACATTAATAATTTAAAATTGCACAGTTAAGTCTCCTTCACATATTAAGCATTTGTGTTTTGATTCCAGTAAAGTGCTTGAACTGCAAAGCAGTCTCAGATACATATGAGCCATATCTCGATATTGGTCTGGACATAAAGGTAAGATGCTTTATGAATATGGGTTGAGATGTGTAAAGACTTGCAGAGCTTTTTAAAATAAACTCACTTTACTTAAAAACACTTTTAAAAAGAGCTTGGTTCTGGATAGGAGTGGATAGGACTTTGTTCTTCTGGGGAAGCCTTGTAAATGGTCTCCATGTTTGCATTGGATTTGAGCTGGAAAAATACAATCTACACAAACAATTATACTGTCTTAGCTCTCGATTATTCTACTTCAAAATACATCTATTGTTAGACTGATGGGTTTGATTGTTGTCATTATTGATGCCAAAGCATACCACAGATGCTGTCTGTGGTATTGCAAAATTTATTTATTTCAAAGTAGAATAATTTTCAAATGAGGTAAATGCTTAGCAGTGCTCTTTCTGCCTCCTTCTTCAGAGTGTTTGCTGGTTCACACCAGGGCACTTAAGTATGAACTAGCAAGGTTCTCTTGTAAACTACTAGTAAGTGTTTGAAATTTTGCATTTCCAATGACTTAGTGCTCTACTTTCTTACTCATTCAGTCAGTTACCACCATCACCAAAGCACTAGAAGAATATGTGAAGCCAGAACAACTTGACGGCGAAAATAGCTACAAGTGTAGCAAGTAAGATTATTACTAATTACATCTTAATATATGTGTTTAATATATTGCATGACTTAGAGCGTAAGTTATCTTTTGACTTCATTTAGAAATAAGATGATGAGACTGAGCTCTCTGTTCTTTCATTTTTGTTTATACAACTTGGAAAATAATACATTTGTTTCTAAAAGAGTAATTTTTGTGTTTCTGTTTGAATATTTGGAAATACAAGAACTGTGGCCATTAGTTCACATTAGACTTCTATTCCTCATATTGTCTCCATTGAGGCTTGTCAGCCTTCATAAGTGTGAAGTTGCACACTGAAATATTCACATGGCCAGAAGTGGAAAGTATAAGTATGTGTGAAAGATGAAAAGTTGTTTGACTTTTGGAGGGGAAAAGAATATGCTGGTAAACATTTGTCTGTGTTTGTTTTTAAGGTGCAAAAAGATGGTTCCTGCGTCAAAGAGATACACGATTCATCGTTCTTCTAATGTTCTCACACTATCACTGAAAAGATTTGCAAATTATTCAGGTGGAAAAATCAACAAGGTATATTTACAGCTGTAATGCAATTTTCTGTTCTTGGAATGGGAGATTTCCCAGAAACAAATATTTAATTAAAAGTTGTTAAAGTTTGCAGGCAATAACTAGACTAAGAACTGTGGCCGCTTTTCTTTTTTAATAACTATAAAGTTCCTGTGTGACCTTACTCTTGGAGCTAATTCTGTAGAAAACAGTTCTCTGCAACTTAAACTATTAAATATTGTTTATGAGAATAAGTATTTTTAAATTAATCAAAGAATATATTCATATAAACCTAGTCTTTGTATTTCTGAGGCTATTCCATGAAGTATTTCAGGATAATTTTTTAATCTTCTTGGTTTGCCTTTAGGATGTGAAATATCCAGAATATTTAGATCTTCGAGCATATATGTCCCAATCAATTGGAGAGCCTCTGATCTATGCGCTTTATGCAGTTCTTGTACATAACGGTTTCAACTGTACCGCAGGACACTACCTGTGCTTCATAAAGGTAGATATCAGATTGATTTCTGAAAGGGTAAAATGTGTGCTGACAAAGAAATTAAAATGTTACTGGTAACCACTGTTTTTAGGGGAAAAGGTTGCATTATATGTTTTGTTTGACTTGTTTTGGCATGTTTTGTTGTGTGTTATCTGTGATGTCATTTCAAAAACATGCAATTCATCTGAAAATATTGTTGTCTTTATTTGCAGGCCGCTAACGGACTTTGGTATCGAATGAACGATGCCTCAGTAGAGCTTTCTGATATCAAAACAGTTCTCACTCAGCAAGCTTATGTACTTTTTTATATCAGGTAATAACAAATACTAAATATGTTCAGAATATATTTACTTTCCTGTTATTGACATTTTTCTTAAAGCGTTTTTCTTTCTGTCCTAGGAAAAGATCACTATTTGTATAATGTCATTTGTTATCTTTCATTGCTTGGCCTTAAACTGCTGCACTTGTGTACATTGTTATATGTCTGCTCTCTGTAGCTGGCTAATTTGGGAAAGAGGAGAAATTAAGGCCGTAGGTGGTATAAGGATGAGTTACTGCTCTGAAAAGGATAGTCATTGTAGGAAGACCATTATCTAATTTTCACTTAGTAGTCTTGGTTAAGTCTTCCATACATGTCTTCTGTGTCATATAAACTGTTCCTATAAATTTATAGGATGGGGTTTAATCTAAGAATAGGCTGAAAGAAAAACTCTAAACTAAGATCACTGCTCTTTTCCCAAGGCGGTATGACTTGACACTTGGAGAACGTTCTTTTTACATACCAGCACCGTCTTATCCCCGCTCATTCCTTAGTCAGCGGGGGACTAACAGTAAGCAAACTGGATTTGTGGGACCACGACTTCCTCCTCATATGATTAAGGTAACTTGAAGAGGGCAGATAATGGCACCAAATTAATAGTGGCTTTTGGGTTTGGTGTGGGGTTTTTTTGTTGTTGCTTTTTAGCATCTGTGTTTTATTTTCCCTCCCACACTGCAGCTTTCTTCACAGCCCTCATACTACAGTCACAGTTATTTAAACAGTGGCTAATCCTAAATTGTGCAGCCATGCTACTTCATTACACTATACTTCCAACTCAGCTTTTTAAAGCACTGAGAACTATGCCCTTGAGACAATTTAAGTAGTCTATTACTGGTTAAATAAATAAAAGTAAATATTCCCCACCCCATCAGTGTCATTTCAGGTGAGACAGTGAAAACAAATTGTCTTGTCCTGAGTACCAGAACAATTATTCCAGTGTTTTCAGGGAATGTTTAAAGGGGAAAATAAATGTATTTGGGAATAGCTTTTAGTCAGTGTTATTTGGGTGGGTTTCAGAAATGATGCTTGTTTGATACCACTATGCAGAAGGAGGAATTAAACACGTTTGTTGGACTTAGATTTATATTTGAAGGTGGGATGTTTTTTCTTCTTAGGTGTTGAGGCAATTTGTAGAAATATTTAGTAGAAAATCCTGGTTTAAAACTTTAAATGCTGTGAGTTTGTACATATGCATCTTGTAATCTCTTCTTTTTAAATACAGAATTCAAGTCGTTTAAATAGAAATGGACCCCTAAAAGAGGATTCACATACCATTGGTATCACACAAAAAAGGCCATCTTCAGCTCCGCCAACAGCTTGTGTTCAAAACTGGGCACTTAGCAGGCCTTCAATGACGGATCCTTCAAAAAAACAGAAGATCACTATCAGTATTCATAACAAATTGCCTGAACGTCAGACTGTGTCACAACCTGACTGTCTTAGCAGTGCTGTGGAAGATGAGGATCTAAGCAAGCCTGTTCCTTCATCCACAATTACAAATTCTTCTGCAGCAGAGTCTACCTCAAATGCATCTGCAGTGTCAGTTACTACTAATGTTTCCAAGCAGGAAGTTCCTGATGAAATGTTTGTTGAGCCAGCAGTGAATGGAAATCCTAAACTCAGCTCTGATAATGCAGTCCCTTATGGTGGAGAATCTTCAGGGAAATCTGAGGAGTCGAAGGGCTTGTTTAAAAGTAATTGCAACATAATATCTTCTGCTGGAGTTTTGATTGGAAAGGTGGTCCTTGCATTGAAGACTTCCCATTCTTCCTGTCAGAATGCTGAAGAAGAAAGATCCCAGCATGAGCTGCCAAAAAATGATTCACTAAATGGTGCTATTAGTTTAGATAATGAATTTAAAGAAAACGGACTGAAACTTGATGATTCCACTTGCCAAGTACAACCTGCTAAACCTTCTGAGTTTTTCTTTCCTAAAACAAATGGATTTTTTGATACGGTGAGTTATGTTTGTTTCATCTAGAATTTGTCGCCTATGATGTATTTGGTATTCAGGAGCATTATAATGTTCCTAATTCATGTGAAATACCAAGAAACCACACAGCACAAATTTCATCATAACTGTTTGTGCTATTTTCCTATAAGAATTTGCAGAGCTGAGCTGACGTATGAGAACATGTCAACCTAAGAGAAGTTCAGCTGAAATAATACTTCATAAGTTTCATAAATATATTTGGGGAGTGAGTTGGGGTGATGTGTAAAATGGGGATAGCGCATATAATGCAAAGTGACCTTGCTCAACATCTAATGTAGAAATTTTGTAAACAGTAATTTTCTACTAAAGGTAGTATTTTTTTGACTGTTAACTTTTATGTTTTAATTGTAGATTCCTGTATCTTTGTCACCGATTCCTCCAGAAATTGTCTTAGAATCTCTCACATGCAGCCAGTCAAACACTTTGACAGAGGAAATAAGGTAAAATCAGTGCATTCTGATTAAAACAAAATTTCATACAAGTTTATAATTGTTTTGCCTGTCTACTAATTCTATTTAATAGAAAGATTTAAATCAGTACAGAGAATTCTATTCTGTGCATCTAGTGTTGCAAGCATCAGCATTGAGCATGTATTATTCTGATATTTAATATAGGTGGATGCCTCTTGGAAAACTCTTGTTTCTTCATAGTGTGTTTTTCCACTTTTTTTCCATTGTCTGGAATACTTTTTCTCTTTTTTTTTCCTTTATTTTCCACCTTAGGTTGTGTGAATATAAATTCCCATCTGCTCTCCCATTTGCGAAAGAGAGGGAAATCCTTGTGTTTACTCTTTTCTAGTTGGGGGGAGAGCAAATATAGTGGGCTTTGGCTATTGATGTGATTCAGAGCAGCAAGTGGAGGGAGACAGGTGTGTTTGATGTGGGTTTTTTTTTAATGCAGTCCTTGCAGAATCCAGGGGAAAAGAAACCACTTCCTCTGGGAGCTGAAGAAGGTGTAAGAATAGGTTTCTAAAGGGAATGTCTTTCAGAGTTTTCCTCTAGCCACCTTTTTTTTTTTTTTTTTTTTTTTTTTCTAAGGGGTTTTTTACTCCTAACTTTTTTTTTTTTTTTTTTTTTTTTACTTAAGGGGTTTTTACTCCTAACATTCATCTTTTAGATAGACTTTTCAAGTGAAAAACATGTTTTTATTCCATGCAGTGTCCCTGGACCTCAGATGTCTGAGAATGATGCTCTTATGGAAAGTATAGTGATGGAAGCACTATTTGGCTATGAAGAATCCAGGAAGGTTCCTTCCAACTTTAGCTGTGAGGCTGAGGATCTTTTCACTCTATCGGATTCTGCAACCATTTCTACCAAAGAAGAAGTTGCTGAAAGTACTATAAAACAAGCTGATGCGCATCCCAATGTCAATGGTCAGCACAAGGTCAGGAAAAAGTCCTTGGACACTGAAGATGAATTCCTTGGGCAGTGTGAGTCTGAAGACAGTAAAGACAAAGACAAACCAAGATCAAAAGAATCTGAACTCATTTCAAAAGAAAATCCTTCGTACATCAAAGGGTCTCCTGAGAGCGAAGAGAAATTAGGGCAAACTTCCTCTATAAAGTCTGACATTGAATGTAGTTCTAAAAAACTCACATCTCTAGATAATACAGATAAATGCCAAGATACAAAGGACATTTCTAATAACTATGTAGAGGTGCCACCTGTTAATGACTCTTCTATTACAAAGCTGGATAAAGTTTTGGACAGTCAATTTTCTAGAGAAAACGAGGGACTGAGTAATAAAAAATGTGAAGATGATAAACATAGGAAAAAATACAAGAAAAAGATACACGACTCCTCTAAAAAAACTGACAAAGAGCACTACCGAAAGAAGAGAGTAAACTCAGACACAGAGGAAAGGAAGAAAGAGAAGCAAACCAGAAGCAAAACAGATGATCATTCCCACAAGAGGAGACGCTCTCATAGTGTGGAGACAACTAAGCAAAATCGTCATAAGCACGAACATTGCAATGAAAGCAAATACAGATCTTCCCATAATGAAAGAAACAGTCCAAATAATGCAAAAATCTCAGGAAAATATTCTCGTTATCGATCCCGAAGCAGAGAAAGAACAGAACAAGACAGGAATAGGTATTATCATTCCAAAGGAGAGAGAACTTGGAACAGAGAAAGATACTACCACGATGAAACATGGAAATGGGAAAAGGGGAGATACTACAATGATTATTATTCCTCTCATGGAACAAGAGAGAGAGAGAGAAAGCCCTCCCATTGCGATACAGACTTTGTTGTAAACATGAGTCTATTTGTCAGCAGGGCACATAAGGATTACCATGCCAGAAGCAGGTGGCTTCACAACACAAGCTCAAGAGAAGACGACATACATCACTTTAGCCAGAGAGCAAGCTTACACCATTGCGCTCAACAGCAATCCGAAAAATACTCTCATGATAGACATATGGTTCCATCTGTGTCAGCCCAGTTAAATTTTGAGAATGCTTCCCTGGAAAACGAAAAACTAAAAAATGGTAAAAGGAAATACACTCATGCAGAAGGAAGTGAAATAGAAAAGAAATGCCGTAAAACTGATTACCAAAGAATGACAAAATATAAGAAGAAGAAAAAGAAGTCTAAAGAGAAACATCGAGACAAAGATTACAAGTAAGCAAGGATTCCAACATAATCAGCAATTTTTTCCTCATTCTTTTCTGTGTGTTTCTCATGTCTGCCTTTTTTTCATTGTTTCTAAGTTATTTATATAGCATGATCATTTATATAGCTGGGGATCATGTCATCAGGTTGGTTAAGTGAAGATAGGAAAGATACTGCTAAATTGTGTTAGCACACTAGATCTGGACCGTGTAGTTTGAATCAATGGTGTGCAGATGTGATTCTGTTACAACAATTTTTTTGTTTAATTCCACAACTTAGCCACTGTTAATGATTTGTGTACACAACAGGACCTATTTTCCTTCAATCTGAGGGCTTAAATTTGCTCCATCTCAAGTAAATTAGATGTGCAGAAATTACCACAAAATAGCTGGCACACTGCAAGCGGTAAAATAAGTAATATGCATCAAGTACCACATCTGTTTTTCTAATTTTAACTTGCACGTTTCCTTCAGAGTTTACGATTCGGATCTCTCTCTGGTCCACTGTGATGATGACAATCATAAACGGAAGAAAAAGAAGAAGAAGAAACACATGCGGAAATTGAAACACTTTTTGGAATATTTGGATCTTCCTTTCGAGAAGAAAAGATGTGAGAATAAAGAAGACTCCTGTCTTCCCGATGGCCATTCGTGTGAGCAATACAGAAACCAGGGCAGTAAACAACCCTACAAGGAAGGGAAGCCTTCTCCTGCAGGTGAAAGCAAGAAATACAGCTCCATCACATCCAATGAGCATACTAAAGGTAAGGGGCCATGGGATGTTTGCAGGACTCCTTTTTATTCACATAGACACTATTATTTAAAACAGTCTTTAAATGCTTGTGTGATGAAATCTCTGCTTTATATCATGGCATCTGTACGGTCTGCCACAATATAAAAAATAGTTAATAGGCTATTTTTCTTTCCATTTTTAAGTGACTGCTAGGAAAGGAAGTCTGAAATACAACTGTGAAGGGGTTGAAGGGCAAGTAATTTTAATTTGATCTGATGGTTACTTGGTGAACAAGTGGGAGAAATGTAAGATGCCTTATTAAATTCAGTCCAACTAACTAGGAAAAAAAAACCTTGGGCAGCTGTATCTTGAAAAAGAATGTAGTAGGTAAATAGGATGTTCAGTAGTCAAGATGGAAGATGATGACATGAGGCTTCCAGGCTAATAATAATGTAGTGAAAAACCATCTTCCTAAAAAAGACTGCCAGAGTAATCAATTTAAATAAAAGACTATGTTCAGCTATTTCGTAACACAGAAACAGTGCTGACTGCTTATTCAGAATAACGTAAATTGGTGATAATACTGAAATATTGTTGTTTGAGATGTAGATCTGCCTTCTCCTAAGCACACCGGATTAACCCTCCAGAGGACACTTTGCAATTTAACACCAGGAGAATATGTTAAATTCCTGTTGTTATTCTAGTTGTAGGGGTTTTTTCTGTTAGTATAGGCTTAAAAATACAGAGAAGTGGGCTGATGAAACAGATGTTTCCCAACTTTTAATATTAGAAAAAGTGCTTCTTAAAAAAAAAAAAAAAAAACCACAAACCCAACAAAAAACAAAACAAAAAAGAATACATATTTGAATGCCTGACTGAATTTACTCTGAACTGTCTGCTGTTGTTTGTCACAGTCCTGACTTGGGCTAGTATGGTAGAGTAAGATAATAAGGAGATAATACGGTTCACATTAATTAGCTCTAGAATTATGCAATGGAGAAGATTGCACATACTGCAACAAATTCAAGATCTAAAATAAAATTTAACATTTCCCATGACATTTTTCTGAACAGAAGTGTTTATTATGAAAATAAAACCTTCTTAAATGCTCATTATCCAACATAAAGCCAGGCCCACTTACTCAGATATTTTTAATAAACAAATAATCCCACCAACCATTTATTTTACTCTTACAGAAAACTGAAGGTGATTCCTTAAGAAGATCACTCACTGTCAAAAACCAAGTTTTATTTTTAAATTTTCTGCACTTTATATCTACCTATAATTTAAGAATTGGGTTAGTAGTCAGGGACAATCCTATACATCAGTATCAATGTCATCCAGGCCAGGAGGTTGGTGTCCCTGCCTGTGGCAGGGGGGTTGGAACTCTGTGATCCTTGGGGTCCCTTCCAACCCAGACCATTCTATGATTCTATGATCCCAGTGTTGAAAATGTCATTCAGGCATAAACACCAAAATAATTAATCTTCTGGCATGACAGACAGCTGAGCATATTTCACAATTTGGAAAAGTTTAATATTGGAAAAGATTTTAATATTTTCAGAAATTCCTTGTGACTTCCACCTTGAGGTAGATTGCCACAGTCAGTGGAGTCTTGCATTGAAAAGTTTGCTTAAGACAAAGAGGAATTGCATTTGTGGAAGAATGATTGTATTTTAGGACATAGGCAACCAAAAGTTTTATTCTGAAAATATAGTATGAAGGTTCACACATTCTTGTAAAATTTACTATGATGTTTATCTCTTTAGCAAGGAAAAATTAAAACAGACTGAATTAAGGTCTTTCAAATACTATTGTTGTAAAAATAGACTTTTTTATGATACTAATGTTAAAATACTCCTTATTGCACTAAAAGAGTCTCTGTTCCAGTTGATAAATTGGGAACTGAACAGAACAAAATGCATCTGCTGTAATAGTTGTTGGGCTTTAGTGAATTCTTTGGCCAGCAGATGGCAAACTTTTTTTTTTTCAGTCAAAAGTGTAATGTGAAAGTAAATGTCTTGCATCTCAATACACAAGTAAAGGGCGTGTAGGTGAAAAAGATGTTTGTTGATAAATACGACAACAGTAGCCCGCTTTGATATACTACTTGCAACATAAGTGGGGTATGAGAGCTGTGAAAAGCAATTTTTTGAAGTCTTGAGAATTTTCGTATTTAATCAAGTTTGTGGATGTTAATTAGCTTCATCTTCTGGAAGGTCATTTTTTTTAAAAAAAAAAAAAAAGTGTCAAGTAGTATTTTCTGAATGATGAAATCTAATTCCAAAAAAAAGCCACTTTGGCAGTGGGTTTTTAGAGAGTATTGAACCTCTCAAACAAGCTAGGGACAGACTAGGAACAACTGAGAAGAAAGTGTTAGGTTGTGCCTTTTCACCAGGACTTGTGACTTTAAATAAATTAATAAGGATGAAAAGGGCTAGTGATAACTTGTGATTTAAGAAAAATACAGATAGGATGGGAGAAGGAGCAGCTTTTAAAGCAGTTGATTTTATACATTGCTACATATTCTCTCCAGCAAGTTTCTGAAGGCTTCTGTTTTTGTGGGTAAGATTTGGTTGGCTTAGCCACAAGATTGTTAGTAAAACAAGGATGCTGTCTAGGCAGAACTTCAACTAAATTTAATTTACCTAAGGTCTACC
Organism: Podiceps cristatus; assembly: GCA_000699545.1. Lineage (NCBI taxonomy): Eukaryota > Metazoa > Chordata > Aves > Podicipediformes > Podicipedidae > Podiceps > Podiceps cristatus. The sequence goes on along the minus strand of JMFS01024787.1, from coordinate 55,012 downwards.
ATTTGCTATTAAAGCAGGTAGCTTTGTCCCAATACTCTGTACAGCTCACCAATCTTAGCATAGAACTGAAATATAGTCAGTTTAAATGTGAGGAAGCCACCTTCTCGAGTCAGTTGGATCCTGTAGTCACAGAACAGATGGAGCTGTGTGCAGGTTTGAGACTTCTCTCCCAGAAATCAAACCACTGAGACATAGTTTTATGTTGAATGTCACAACAGGGAGTGATGTTGCTTTCTTTTGTCTTTCAGGTGCGGAGCAAGCTGATAGAAGCCTTCAATACTCAAACTAAACCTACCATTCACACCCCACAGCCCTCCTTTTCACCATCCACACCCCACAGCCCTCCTTTTCACCATCAAACCAACCTGACATTACCAATGTTGACCATCAAACCAACCTGACATTACCAATATTGACCATCAAACCAGACATTACCAATATTGACCATAAACCAACCAGACATTACCAATACTGACCCTCAAACTCGACATTGCCAATATTGACATCACAACAGAATTTGTTATCAAAACCATCAAGACAAGATTCAGTCATAAGTGGTGCTTAACATTTCTGAACAGAATTTTACCATGAAAGAACTTTTTTTTAGTTTTTAACTTGAGACTTTCTTTTTTAAAATATACTTCTAATCCAAAAGGGTAAAAACTTTATACAACTGGTGAACATTGTGAATTACCACATAAATATCTCACTGATGTGAGATGATGCCCTGGAATAGACCATCTCAAATGCTGCTTAATTACAGACTCAGGTTGACTTTGTCATTCACATAATGTTACTCCAAGTTAGATATCTGGTGCAAGAGCGACCAGGAATTACGAAAATTGCAACTGACAGTCTGTATATTTAATTTAAAGACTTATTTAAAACTTCACAAGCTCTCAAATAACTAGAGTCTTGCAAGAGCTGCATCATCTTTTTTCTATCATCTGACACTAGAAACCAATTTACTTCACATTTCAGCTATTCAAGATCTGAAGAGAATCGTCTGCTTTTCAACATCATGGAACAACGAATATGCAGTTCTGAATGTATCTCTGAAGACTGTATTCTCTTCCATATGTTTTTATTACATTTTCTTAATATACTGTTACTTGTCTGAAGTCTCAGTTGTCTGTTTTGTCTCTCTGAAGTGTCTAGTTACAGACAAATTCATACTGTGAATTTTATTTTTATTATTAAATGCTATCGAACTGTGATGCACTTATTATTCACTGGTCCTGCATCAGGAGATGAGTGGGGAACCTGTATTAAATACAGTTCATCTGAATAATCTGTCTGGTTTATACAAGCTGTGTTGTTCAGAGATGTCTAAAGTTTGATCTTTGTTTTTTTAAAGATAAAAAGCACTTGCCCCACTGTAAATATATAGCATGTAAAATTTATATAGTATATAAATACAGCAAAGTTAAAATGGATTTTTACTTGAGTTATTTAACATGCAATATGTCATGTGAATTGGCAGCTTTCAAAGTGTCTTTGATACTCAAAGAGATCAGATCTTCCTTTCAGTGGTAGGTGAGAAGATGCTGTCGGTGTGACCCAGAGAAGATAAGTAACTTGGGACTTCAGCTGCCTAGACAAGAATGCAGAAGGCTTTCTCCTTTGAAGTTAAAAGCTTCCAAAACCAGGCAACAGGCTGGAAGCTCAGCAGTAGCTTTCTACTGTGTGTTACACAAGAAAAAAAAAAAAAAAAAAAAAAAAAAAAAACCAAAAAAAAACCAAAAAAAAAAACCACAAAAAAACAAAGGGAGTGAGGTTAATGTTTTACTAAATACTTAAAGTAATATTTTGGTACATGGCAAACACCGTAAAGCCAAACCATAAGTGTACCCTGCATAATGTTCCTATGGCAACAGTTATGTGAAGTTACATAAAGTAACATGACAAAGAAACCACGTACTTTTCCTGTATCTGGCTTTTTTTTCCACTTTTGTCCTTTGGCTCCAAGATTTGGTGTCTTGTCTTCTGTCTGATGAATAACTCCAGCATAAATGTATAAAAGGAGTTTAAATGTTGACTGCTGTAGCTCCATTAAGACCTCCAGAAGCAACGACTGCCTGAACTAGTAAGTGGTAAATGGAGGGAGGGCAGTTGGTGACAGCTTCAGATTAGAGCTATGGAGCAGCAGACTGGGTAACTACAGCAGCGTTAGCTATTTCTAATTGGGGAGGTCTAATTAATCTACTTGAGGAGCAGAGATCCGATTCTGCCCTCCCCTTATATTTGACTGAAACTCGTGGAAGGGAACTGACAAAATACCTCCTTCATTCAGGGTGGCTCTCGAGGGAAACCAGCTCTTAATGGAACAACGCTCATAGTTGTAGCATACTTTACTGAAACAATCTGTTTTGCGGTTGAAGGGGTTTTTTCTCTCTGGAAATTTAAACTGGGTAATTTAAATTAGTGTGCCTAAGAGTAGGAAAAGAGGCCTTTTACTTACAAGAGCTGTTATAACACATGCTGTAAAACTGAACCTTAATCTCTAAGAAAAAACAATCAGCAATTGCATCCCATGTATTCTTAGTAAATGATAAGCTACACAATAGTATAGTTTCACCCTTTATTTTTGAGAAAATCTCTAGATTTAAGCAACAGGTCTTGATGATAAATGAAAACATTAATATTGCAGTGGATTTACATAGAACATCACATTTTTAACAATGATCGATACAGAGTGTTTATCATGCAAATCACTTGTGTACACCAAGTAGTACTTATATCAATACATATCTGTACAGTATTTACATTTTATATTTAAACTCTAGCTAGAAACATTTTCCAAGAAAATATAGAAATGAAACTGGTAAGCCACAAGTCTTAATTTGTAGCATTTGGTCTACAGCAGACCTAGCTCCTCCAGCAAGCATATCTATATAGATATGTAATAAGTCTTAAAAATATGCAGTTTTTATATATGAAGCATTATAAATGCTGCTCAGTTTACAAAGGTTCAGTTTTGTACCAGTTTAAAATGGTTCAAAATGTTAAATGGTGTAGAGCTTATTTTGTCAGAATAGTGTAAAATTTAAGTCAGTCCAGCTGAGCTTAAGTATTATATACAGTTCTCTCCCTAGATTGCACTGGCCACGCGGCTGATGTTAGTGGCCAAATGGTTTAGACACTGAGCAAAGCCATGCACACGGCAGAAGCAGTAGTGGCTCTTGTTGGCCCCTGTAGCTGCAAAGGGCAATGTTAAAAACCAAGAGCCGAAGAATTAAGCAAGTTTCAGTGCAACAGGAAGGGAGAAGTCTGTTGCCCCCAGAGGACTTTTCCTCAGCATGGCCAAACTAACAGACACTGCTTTAGGCCACCGAGCAGCTAGTCTTAGTAGCTACCCCTGGACTTGAAGCCCAATAAAAAAGGGAAAGGTTGAGAGATTCTTCTTCACCCTCATGGATAGTACCTGATTTGGCCAAAATTTTCACAAGCCACTTTGTTTTACTGGCCTCGTGGCCAGTGGAAATTTTGGGCCAGTTTCACTCCCTGGTAATACTGTTACAAAGAACATTCGAAATCAAATATCACACACAAGAATGCTATTCCCATTAGCTTTGGTAAATTAAATAGATATAATGAGCACCACAAACAGCTGTTTAAGATGTCGCATTTTAATGCTAAGAAATAAAATATTTCCTGTTATAATATCCTCAGTTACATTTTACTCTAAATAATTATTTTTGCCAGATATAAGAACTTCAAACTAAATACAGCAAACAAACTCTCAAGGCATTTCCTTCATGCTTATAGGCAGACATCCTGGTTAAATAAATAGATCTTCTTGAAGGTGATATTTCAGAAGAGAAGAATTGATACAAAAGTGCTTCATGGCGTACTAATGCTTCTGTAATCTCACATTTCTCCAGAAATACTTTATTTGCTGCTTTTCACCTTTTCACTCGATCAGTACCACCAATTCTGGCTTATCACTATTTGCAACACAAACCTACTTGTCCAAAGCTAAAACTGATGTATGCATTGCTTGAAAACAAAACTTGACTCAAGTGACATTAGCAACTGTAATTCCGCTGCTTTGCAAACATAGGACATACAACTTAATACGTTTCTATACAGAGTTTAAACGTGTTCCATGAAGCAAGGACATCCCCACACTGATCCTTATTCAAGGATTCTACCTCCTTTGGTTGAGTTTTACTCCCTTGAAAGCGCTTGGATTTCAACATTTATCCAAGTAGACTGCAATTCCCCACACTCCAGGGAAAATCCAAGGTGCACAAAAGTTTACTTTGTTCTTTTCCTCTAGGCCTTTTTGGCAAACATGCAATAAAGCAAAACATTCACAGGCTGACACCCCATGCAAAACAAGGCAAATTAGTAAGACAGTAACAGTAAAACAGACTCTCCCTTACAGTTAAAAGGAGATCTGAAACAGATCTAATACGTCTGGTTTTGCCAGCGCAGCACTTCCTACAATGTAGCCAGAGATGCTTCTGTAATTCCAACAAGCAAGACTTCTTTGATGAAGTACTGGGTCTCCAAAGCATTCGTTGGCACAGTAGGCACGGCTCAGGTTCAACAGGTTTGTGAAAAACTGAATACTAACAGAAGTAGTAAGGTCCAAACCCCTACTTCTTCCCCCATTGTGGAATTCGGGTATTTACCTTAGAAATGGTATGTGCGCTATCGATAGAAAAGCGCTGTAGTAAAATCTGCCATAGTTGTTTACATGTTACCAGAAGACTACCAGTAGGACCACAGAAAGATCTTCCACAAATTCAAAAAAAACAAAACAAAACAAAAAAAAAAACAAAAACCAATCAACCAACCAACACATGCTTGTGGGGGAGTTTAGTTGCACTATGTAATTGATGTGTCAGATTGTATCTTTTAAGTAAAAATGTCTATTCATTTTTTCAACTGCTGAAGCAGAGACCTGAAAAATCACCTTTAAGAATGCAATAAAAATAACGAACTTTTCTGTATGTCCAAAGTTTGTTATCAAGCAAAGGAATGAATCCTGCTTGCTTAACTGTCTAGGGCTGTATCTTACAGTAAGATTTCACCTTCCTGGTTTTCCCTTTATACATGTTAAATGCATGTGAAATTATTTGGGGGTATTTTCACATGCAAAGTCTAAACTCATGCAAGCCCTGTCATCTTACTCCTTTAGTAGTAACTTAGTGTTAATTAAACTACAATGTATCTAAAATGTAAGAAGGATGTTATATAAAAAGCAGATGAAACCAGTCATTAAATCTTAATGCTTATTGTGAGTGTATGAGCAGACGGGAATGAGGTTTAGCCTATCGGCGAGTATCAAACCACATCTGTACTTAGGTGTCACATCTACAGACTCAAACCTTTGCTGTTGGGACCTGCATATATTTCAGTGCATATCAACCAAAACCTTTGGCACAACTAGTTAACTACGTAGCTGCCAGTCTACCACTGAGTTGCATTTCTGAAGAAGAAAAGCTATTTCCATAAAGGTAGGAGAGCAAATCCAAATGAAAGCATCACTCAGCTGTTCATTTTCTGCAAAACACACAAGACTTAAAAACTGATATTGAGATTGCAGGTTTTCTGCTTACAGAAAAATTAAGTGCTGGATCATGCTGATCAGGTCTTGCCAAGTTTTTATGTCATAGTAAAGTGTATATATATAACATTTACAGATACAGTCTTCATTTAGTTTGTCCAATTTTTACGTTAACACTCAACTGTATGCTCATTTATCGGTTGATGCGGGTATACAAGTTGCTGATCATGTTCTATTTCTTATTTGCAATTCTCCGTTTCCTTGTTGCCAGCATATCGTAAAAGGGATCCCTGCTGATACTTGCTCTAGAAGAGAAAAAAGGAATCATCAGTTTGGTTAACAAGTATCTTTTTTTGAAAACTAAAACTATTTTGTTCTCTCTTCCCTGTGAATGACGCCACACTCTTAATAAGATAATGGATGGTTTGCTTCTAAGCATCACAAATATTTCCTCAGGAAAAGATGTTATTCAGCTGTGATTTGTTAAGAGTTCATACCTTCATCTTGACCATTATTTATTTCTTTAAGTGTGAGTCTGCTTTATAAACCTTATAAGATAAAGTCAAGCCATGAAAGTTTAAAGCTGCACCGTGAACATGTTTAACATAGAGTTCACTAAAGTTAACTGTTAGGTCAAGTGAGAACCTAGTAAAATTAAGGCTAAAGACAATTCATACAAGGATTCACATTTGCTTAAAAAAAAAATTAAAAAAAAAATCCACATTTTCCTCATTTGAGTTAGTAGCACTGTTCCCTTCGGACCAGACAGTAACAGGAGACTGGTATCTTGGTGCATCAACCCCACGCAGCTTGTCATTAATCCTAGAGGAAATTGCCACATCAGAATTCTTAAAAAAACTTAGAATACAAATTCCCCTAGTATCTTACTCCAAAAAGAGATTACACTTCATTTCTGAAAGACATTTAAAAGACTTTAAACTCACTTGATAGATTTGATCCACTCTTCCTTTTCTTCTGGGGTGGGAGCAGATATTCTATACACTACATGGTTGCCTTCCACCACTCTACCATCAGCTTCGGTTTTACATGCTTTAATTACTTGACCTTTATGACTGGGGTTATAGAGCTCAAAGCAGTTCTGGAGGGTAGAAATGAAGAAATTAATTTTATTAACAAAACTGATAAACATCTTCATTTAACACTACATCTAAGTTCTATATGGTTTACTTATCTTAATTTTAAAAAGTTTATGAAAATATCTTACTGGTTTTCTAGGGTCTTCAACTTCTCTTATGCTAAGATTTTCTAATGGAATAATTCCTCTAGGTTCTTTGTCCTAAAAAATTAGGAAAGTATCACATTATTAGCCACTTAAATATCTTGATCACAAATCAAGTTCACTGTAGTATATACTTACTGTTGTGTACTCAAAGTAATACAGGCAATTATCAGTCAGAATAAACCATCTCCGTTTCCACGTTTTTACTCTTCCTCCTACAATCAAAAGGTATGGCTGAATTAAACATGTGCTGCTGTCAAGGCTTCAACAATGGATAAGAAAAGAGATTTAGTTTTACTTGGTTTTCAAAATATGGCTTAATTACTTAACTGTAAATGGATCAGGCACAGATGAGCTGAGGTTAAAGGAACATGTTACTGTAACTCTCGTACTAAGACCAAACTCCTGAGACAGCATTAACTATGGTGTTGTTGACCAGCCACAAAAACTGCATGCTCTGAAGCTGCGAGTGTCTCCCCTCTTGCAGAGAATGAAGGCAGTAATTTAGCAGTCAGACCTGCTCCCTCTGCCCATGCCATCAGAGTTTACTGCATCAAAAATATTGATACTGTACAGCCCTCAGAAAGGCACTACAGCAACCGGAGGCCAATCACCAGCAAAACCAGTAACTGAATTCCAGCAACAGGATCAACCCACTCTGCAGCCTGTCCTATATGAGAAAAGGGTCCCATCAATAAAATTAAGGGCATTTTATCACCTCTTTTCACATGCATACATGTAATTAAGAAGCTCTCTCTACTTTCAGATTTAACATCAAGTGCATAAGATGCTTATAAACATCATTAGCAGCACAAGTATGATGTGTCATCAATAAGGAGCAAATCCTTATGCCAAATGTACCAATTTTAGTTACTTTTCATCATTTAGTATTTTAAAGACATGTTGTCTTTATGGGTTAATATATCACTGAGTATACCTGATGGAAGAAATAGCTACTGCTCAAAAAATGCCAATTTTTCCTGCATTAACAGTTTAGACTAAACAGCAACCACGGAGCTCCTCTTCTTATACCTGCTAATGTCGCACTGTAGGGAACAGTTCCTTTTAGAAACACACATTATTGTCTTGGCCCTTTCAGCTGGTTTTCTGCCATCAGCTATTTCAAAACATGTATAGCGTTCCACAATTACATTATTTTTAAAATTCATTTCCAGGAAACACAACTGTAGATAAAACATTCACGTGTTATTAATATATAGGCTTAGTTCCACCATAGTTATCTGACTTCAGGATTATGTCACCACCTGTGCATCATCCATTCAGTGGTGACTTAATCTCATTAACTCAAAATAGTTGGTCTTGCTCTTGAACACCCATGCATAAAAGAGTACCATTAATACACACAAGATCCCAAATTTAATCCAAGTCATACAACTAAATCTAAGACGTGAGCGTAATTTTTTAATCTTTTTTTTTTTTTCTACTTGAGATAGATGGGTTTTTGTTTAATACGGAAATCCAAATCATATTAAGTTAAAGAACAATTTTAGGAATATCATGAAATTTCTTGATACCAGCCTACTCCGTGTTTGCATTGCAGACCGAGTATGCTGCATGTTGTATCTTCCTTTTGCTTGGTTTCATGACCTACACAATAACCCACTGCTAACACACTGCAATGTTCAATGTACTCAATAAACTTTATGTTTTCACTACACACACACATATCTTAAAAATTTATTCTGCAAGCAGGTGTGGTGAAATAAGAGAAGGCAAAACAGTGCAAGATGCAGAAGCCGTGACAGAATGAATGGTTGAGTGAACTGGAGACAGTGAGGGGAGAACTGGTGGCATTTTAGTACAACCACTGTGACAGATCCTTAAATAAAGCATTGTAGAAATATTCAAACTGGCACGTAAGTCACTAAAGAAACTCTCATCACCTGGACTGAGGCGGTTCAAGCATCAGGAAATATTTGGGCTAGGAATGGCAAGCTGACGAACTTCAGCTTGACTCACTTCCAGATCAATGAACAAGCAGCAGCCAAGTCAAGACAACTGCCAGGGCAGTCCTTGCTATCGCCATAACATGGCATTTTTTTTCATATAACCCAACGCTCATTGCCGTAATTTTAAGTCACGTCCTGCTCTCTAAGGTTAACACATTAACATCATTTAACATTTTTATGGCACAAAACGTCACCACATTTTTTAGGCTAACAGGTAACACCAGCTAGCATCAAATGTTATGGCTTGCCCAGTTCTAGTAGAAAAACAACTCAGCAGGACAGAGGATGAAACAAACAGGCAGATACATTACTATCACACTAGCAGCTTAAACTGAACAAAGGTGTTTCTCACAAACTCTGATATGTCAGAACACAGTAAAAAAAAAAAAAAAAAAAAAAAAAAAAACAACCAGATAATAACCATATATTTAAGAGAAGGCCTGCTTAAGGCAGAAATGGCAGACTTAAACCACACACCTCCTAGAACAATATGAAGTAAATGACAGTTAAGTTTGTTAAAATTTTTCCTGACAACATCCCCCCTCCCTTTGGAAAAGACGTATTTCTCATACCTGAAACATTTTAAAAAAAAAAAAAAAAAAAAAACAACCAGATAATAACCATATATTTAAGAGAAGGCCTGCTTAAGGCAGAAATGGCAGACTTAAACCACACACCTCCTAGAACAATATGAAGTAAATGACAGTTAAGTTTGTTAAAATTTTTCCTGACAACATCCCCCCTCCCTTTGGAAAAGACGTATTTCTCATACCTGAAACATTTTGTAATCAGTTTTGAAGAAACTTTTATCATGAAATGTTTCCCAGCTCCAGGATAGTACTGGTGTGGAAGCCAGAAAGAAGATTAAATATCTCCAATGACATCCCTCCTGCTGCTCCCTTCTCCCTAAAACAGCCAGTAGCTCACCAGGTTACAGCACTCATATGAGTCACAGAAACAGGCCCTAAGTCCCTGCTCCACCAAGTTAGGAGTTCAAAACAAAAAAAAGAAAAAAAACAAACAAACAAACAAACAAAAAACAAAAAAAAAAAAAAAAAACAAAAAAAACCAACACACACACAGCTGGAAGGCGAGATTTTTTTTGCAGGATAAGGAACTATTCTCATGTACAAGTCTCTGTCTCCCCCCCCCCCACTACTGAGTTGCAGCTGTCAACAGCACAGAAACTCTAATAAGGCTTGAAAGGTAACCTAATCTCTACTCATCAAGTTTGCAGGGGTCACCATATAACATGCATTTAATATGCCTTTACAATGGGCTAAAACCCAAAAAGCTGGTTGATAAGGCTTTGTGGCCCGTAAACATTGCATTGAAAGATTAATGGGTAAGAACTCGTGATAACAAAACGCTCTTTTCCTTGGCCGAGATTGCTGTAGGCTCACAAAACAACAACAAAGGGGTTTAGTACCATACGTCGTATCTTATTCCAGCTCCTAGCCTTTTAAAGATTAAAACTGGAAGGATTTAAGTTAGCAGAAGAGGATCAAGAAAATCAGAGTATGAATCTATAAACACACACTGAAATGGAGAGCTGTAAGTGGTGTGCTTCTCAAAGACCTAGTTGATTAACTAAAATGCAAAGACATCTCAAACAACAAAATAAAGTAGAAAGGTATTATGTAGGTGGAAATCTAAGGAAACTACAAGAAAAGGCCACAAAAAGGAAAAATGTACAGAAAGAGAAATAGAAACTCTCTTTACCTATGTAACTCAACATAGGATTATTTTTTTTCAACTCTGAGCAAAGTACAAGCTAGAGAAGTAAAAGAAACCACCTGTACTAAAGGGAGAAACACTAGCAATGACTTCAGAAACACCAATTTTGAAAGTTTAAAAGGCCTTAGGACTAAAGGCAGCAATGTATCTAAAGGTAGAAAATTCTACTCAAATCTTCAGCACATTTATATAAAGTTTTAGAGGGGAAAGAGAGAGATGCATATATCAAGAATGTTTTTTTCTTCTCAGTTCATTTAGATACCACTAGGCAGAATGGACTCAGAAACTGTACAGCTATACAGATGATTGGATCAAAGTCTGCGTTTCTTTGAAAAAGTTTCCCTTGACTGCAACCTCAACTGCCTCAACCTAGAAAAGCATCAGTTACCATGAAAGCCAGGTAGGTATCAGAAGGCAGCAGTTTCCTGACCAACCAGCACTGTTCTCTCACCCTGGATTAGGGAAGAGAAATGGCATCCTCTCAAGGACAGACACACTGGAATAAGCACCACAGGCAGGATGGGCCTGGACGTGAAGCTTTTGGACAATCTCCAAGCTCTCAGTAACTGCCTGACTGGCAGAAAAAATTAACACGATCATGTGTCTAGCTTGAATCATTTCCTCTCCAGTTTCGTGCAATAATGTCACAGCTTACCTCTACAAGAAAATATTACGCAAACCAAGCTACTAGCCAAGAGAGCTAGTTTAGGCAAGGAAATGTCTCCCCGCATAAAACAATTGCAATTTAGGCATTAGGATAGAGAGCACAGAGAACAATTTCAAAATACCTTAAAGTGGATACCAGAACATTTCAGGGTACCAACACCACTAATAATTACAATGCAGAAAAATCGGAAAGCTCATCATGTCTCAAGCTGCTCTAAGTAAGGATTCATGAGCACTCAGCAGCTTTCAGTTTTCTACTTGTGGCATTCATTTTCATTACACCATGCTTCAAACAATGTGGAACTGAATGATAATTTAGGTTTACCAAGATAAAGATGTCTATATAAAGGCACCAGCTGAGTCTAGACAGATAAAACTAGAATTGCTGTCTGACTGCCAGGTTTGGCACTCAGATTTATAAAAAGTCACTGCTGAACAATTCAGAAGAACAATCTCTCCAAAAGCATTTTGCACTCTCTCAGCTTTCTAAAACCCAATGCCAGGCTAGAGAGCTAAGGTGGTCTTTAGGACAGATGAATTTTGCCATATATGAAAGTTTCACGATATCCATCTCCTGCCCAGAGGAGGTGAGCTGGAATACTAAAAAGAGAGGCACAAGTAGACAAATGGGAAGAGCTGACTAAGAAAAAACAAATACAAAATACTGTCTGGATATACTCAGGTCTGGGTGTTGTCTTAGTTTATTTCTAGTTTTATATAAAACTTTCAAATTTTAAGTATTATTACAACTGAGAACTTAAACTCTCACACAGGAATACCATCTCCTTAGCATTTCAACAATACTGAAGCTTTTAATAACCGCATCCTCCAGAACTGAAGGAAACCCTACCCATTTCCCAAGAAGTGTTTCCCAACAGAAAAGACTGTAAAAAATGCAAACCATGTGGATCGAGACAACACTCTCAAACATACAGTTTTTCTTAGCAAATAGGAAACCCAAGGTAGTGAACAGGCAGACAAGACAGAGAGACAAACAAGGAAAAACAAAAAAGATTGCCATGTTTATTTCTGGTTACTGCATCTTAACTAGCAAAATGTATTTGTCTGTCCCAGTTCATGTCTGCTGAAAAAAAAAAAAAAAAAAATGCAGTCCTTCACGGAAGTGCAGCTTCACGCATTTACGGGCTGATTCACCGGAGGCTTCTGGACATGTTTCCTATTTTTATTCAAATCACCCTCACACTGTGGAAGTGTTACGTGCAACACCCTTCCGTTTCACACACGTTTTTACTATTGAGTTTTTTGTGCAGTGTCTCTCATCTATATCATACATAACGAAAAGCTGTTTTTATTGACCTTGCACCAGACCAAGGATGGATTGTGCAGAAGTACCTGCCAGCTCTCCCTCTTTCTTGCACTCTCAGTATGTGTGTAAGGATATGAGAGTGCACTGGCAACAGAAAGAGAAACATGCACAGCATGGGCTTATACTCAACCTCTTCCCCAGAGAGCACTTTTTATCTACATCATCTTGAAAGCCTTTTCTGTTGAGATAGCTATTGCCTCACACTACAAATTGGAGAAAAGCTGCAAAGTCATCTTTGAAATTGTGTCAGCTGAGCCAACGTACATCAAAAAGCAAGAGCTTTGTTTTTTTGTAGCTAGAAAGACAGAGTTCTATAGCATCTGTAGCGCAGAGGTCAAAATAAGACATTAGAGAGCATGTGAATGAATTACAAATGCTTCCTTTTCACATCTATTTCCTTCCAGCACTAGCATGGCCCCTGATTTGCAGATGCAATCAGTAGAGCCAGCCCATGGCTCTAACCGGGTTCTGCTTTCACCATACTCACCCCTCCTGTGCACCCCCCAGCACACACCCCTTTTCACACTTTAGTCACCATTCTCCAAGTGCAAAGTTCCTTTTACTTGAGCAAGCTGTTATACATTAAAGTGGTCAGCAATTGGATCTATTGGAGTGTGTAGTGGTGATTCATATAAAAAAGGTTTATTTCATTGAAAAAATATATGTTAAAATAAAATTTCAGCATCCCTTATATGGGAAAAAAAATCCCTAAGCCCAAGTGAAAAAGTGAATCCCATCAACTTTAAAACAGTCTGTAAACAAGGGCATCTTGCAGTGCCAGGAGACTGCAAATTGCCAGAGGTTTCTGCAACCCTATATTTGACGCTCATTTAAGATTCTGTTAAGTAAGCTAAATATATTATTCACAAAGGAAAATAAGCAGGAAAAAGAACAGGTTTTGTAAATGCATAGTTCAAATGCAATCAACCTTTCAATAATCTAATACACTTGATATACAAGGAACAAAAATCACTCTGGAATTTCATTACAAGAGTAAGACATTGTTTTCTCCCAACAGAAATTATTCTACCCTTGTTACGTTCTTCAGTGAATAAGAAAAGTGTGCTGAATAGTCATCTTTATTTTTCTGCTTTACATGTAAACACTTCCTTCTTTTGCAGAACACACTTGCATGTAAGCTAGACACTGACATGCCAGTCTTTCATAGTACCACTGATGACACTGTTAGTGACACTGAGTGAAAAAGCAAAATGCTACAATAAATTTGATTTAAAAAAAAATTTAAAAAAAAATAAAAAGAAAAAAACAGGAGGAAGGAGGAAGAAAATAAAAGAATGAGCAACTGAAGAAGAGGGGACTGGAAAGCAATCAGATACGTACCTCCTAATGCAGAATAAGCAGAGACAGCCAGTCACAGAACAGAAAGGTGATAGGTCATAGGCCATAAGGAAAACAAGAAGGCACATTTAAACCACTCATTAAAAAATCATAGCCAAAACCAAACCAAGAGAAACTCACAAATAATATGGAAAAATAAAGACATACAAAAATAACTATCTGAAGAGAAATCCTTTTTTTTTTGTATACAGAAAACTGAGTTGAAATACCACAGTTTTCTGAAATGACCTTATGGAGACTTAGTTGCTATTTATCAGTCACAGCATGTGGTAAATATCATATGGCGTTTCCTTTTTGTCACGGAGTTTTTATTTCTCATACATGAGAAATAAAACTCCAAAGTTTGAAACAAGATTGCTAATTTGGATACATAAAATAAGAAGTAACAACCTTCAGAGGTAAAGGAGTTACAGATTTTGGTTCATACATTTTTAAATACAAAGTTAATCCTTTTACCTTCACAGGAAAGCAGATAAGACAGGAAGCAGCAAACATGCTAACAACGAACAAACACATAGCAGCAAAACTGCCCTTATAACTAACCTAATTTCAGCAGCCAACCTTCTCTATCTGGATTAAAAAATGTATGCGTTAGATCATTTCCATCATCCTCTGGAATTTTAAACGGCTCATTCTTAATACTTTCATATAAATTCTAGAAGAATAAAAAAAGAGGAAAAAGACCTCATTAATAAATGTCTAACAGAAAATGCAACCAGGACATCTTACTGCTTCTCAGACTATTTGTATAAAGAGCATAGAAAATCCTGTCCATAAAATTCTGGACCATCCCTTCTCAATCTTTGGTTACTACTTTGATTAAGTTTGATTTTAAACTACTTCATCTATAAACAAGTGTCTCTTTCACAGATTTTATAAGTACACATAGCAAAGACATTTTTTCTTTCAAGGCTTTTTTCAAAGGTTTCAGCTTCAGGTCTCATTTAGAACAATTTTTGCCAAATGAATCTGAGTTTTCAGAAAACGGTTTAGACCATCACACTGTCTTAGAGAAATACATATTTTTACTGATATCTCAAGGGACAGAAAGAAGCTCCACAAGACACATGGAAAGAAATGAGAGGCAATAATGAAACAATGTTTTTTACTCTTTTTTCCTGCTTTCTCTGACTTATCCAGAAATACTACTTCCTTTTTTTTTTTTTTTTTTTTAATAAGCAGCCAATTCCACAAGAATTTTGCCATCAGCAAACTACTGAGATATACAGAGTGTTTTCTCTGGAATCTCCGCAACAAAACATTGAATATAGCGAGAACTAGCTCAAAGCAGCTGTGAATATCAGAAAATGCTTCTTTCAGCTACTCAAATGTTACGTACACTAGAAAATGTTCTTCTTGCCTTCCCTCAACAAACTTGCCTGAGAACTGTTGTACACGCTTCTAGATTTCCTATTAAAAACACAAAGCAATGCCTTGTCTTACCCAGTCTAACTTACCCGTAGTAATTCTTCTGGAAGGTCTCCACCTTCATTAATTCCACGATTCATAGAAATAAACCTCTCTACTGTTGGTTTATCTCTTACATTGTGGTTGTGCAGACTGGTATTTAACATAATGATAGCAAATGAAAGCACATAGCATGTATCTGAAATGAGATTTGAAAATGATTTATCTTTCTATATGTTGTGGCACAAACCTATAAAATGAATATATATTTCATCCTGACTAATAAAAGACCAGGTAGTCAAAAAATCCTTAAAACTATACATGAAAGCAGAGTCTCAAAACGTTCTTTAAACCACTGAAGTAAGCCTAAGAAGAAAAATTATGCAACAATTCAAATTAATAGCCAATATGAGTATAACAGTACAAAAGAATCCATTTTTTTAAACTTTTTGAAATCACTGCTAGCACCCTAAATTAACATTTCACTTGAAACACTGAAGTGTTGTTCAGCAAAATCTTCTCTGCACACAGATTATGCCTAGATCATATTGATAGATCCTATAATAGACTTGGCCAATCAGACTCCTACTCAAAAGTACTTCTACAGCTTTTTTCAAAGACAGTCTCTTCAAAATAATATTTGAACTGCATTTAAACAGACTGAAAATGACTGACTCAATTTCTGGGCATACGTGAGTGGCTAGCACCACTGAATAATATCAAAAGATGACAAAGCAGAACTTATCATGCCTCTTGTCATGGTTCTGATTATAGTAAATTCTCCCAGTATTCAAGTACAAGATCCTGTGTAAGAAAAAGCAGAATGGAAACCTCTGCTACATAGAGGAAAAACACGTTTGCATCTTCAGCATTTTGTTTTCAATAAATATTTTCCTCTCTAGCTGTTGCCGACCTGCTTTACATCACCCTTTTCTTAGCCTATTTGTTTCTCGAACTAAGTGATCAACAGCAAGCTATGTGCGTATATAACTCAACAGACCAACAATGCCAGGATGCTAGGGCATTCTGGGCAGTATCACAAAGTTTTGTTAGCTTTTATGACCTGAGTAATTCTAAACCAAGCAATTCAGCAGAAAACAGAGGCGCATTTCTAACTGAGAAAAATTATTGCTGAGCAGACTGCTAAAGAGAAAGGATACAGTCCTCATAACAAAAATGGGTAACTTTCTACATAATATACTATAGTCACGTATAGGTGGACTTGATAGAGAATGAGGTGTAAAGTCCTTATAACTGACAGGTGAGAACACCCAGCCTATTGGTCTGCCTTTAAGCCCCTTAGAATCTTACTTTTCCAATTCCTAGACAAAATATTTGGTAACATTTCTAAAGTATATTTTATACTTTAATTGGCTTAGATATATACTAATGATGAAGTTTCATAAACGTAAATGCATTCTGACAATAAGCTTGCAGCTTGTGGAAACAAAGCATAGGATTAGACAGTTGTATTTTCTCAGTTCTCAGAAATTTCTCATTTCACATAATATTTTATCCCAAACTTCCAAACTGGCCATCATCTTCTTGCATCAGATGTAGAACAACATATATGATCCAAATATTTATATACATATATACACACACACACACACTTAAGAACTCCTATCATTTCCTGTGACTAACCTGTAGACTGGAAGACTCCTGGGTTACAAAGGCAATAGCGTGAAGCAAAAGCTTCCATCATACGATCAATTTTTTGAGCCTCTCCTGGGAGTCTGAAGCTCCACAGAAACTGCCTACAGAAGGGAAGAACAGTTGTTAGGCTCATACCTATATATATATAAAGCATATATTACTATTAATCAGAAACAATCAAACACTAAAAATCAGCATTGTCTATATAAGATGTCCTAGAAAGACGCTCTCAATCTCTCAACACACAAGTCAGGAGCTATTATAAAGCAACATGCACAGATGGCTAGCCCAGTAATTCAGCCAGCAACACTGCATGCTATCAGGCAAGATAATATGGCAGTTCATATTCTGAGACTCTCATTTTTTTTTTTCCAGATTAGTAAACAGTTTTCTGTATGCATCCCATTTTTGCCATGAGAATGCTATGGGGAAACAATCAGTTCAATCCTCCCTGGGTTCCTGGCTACTAAAAGCAACATACACTCAGCTAGACTTTACTTACAATGTAAAAAGACACTTTACATAAAATATTTCTGGTAGGGGAGAGGAGCAAAGAATACAAAAACACTTAACATCTTGACTTGAACTCATCAAAAACATTTTAGAAGTAATAACAAGAAAAACCCCTGTGCTTAAAGAGATGCTGCCTATCTAGTTTAAGTTTGCCCTACAAGAATCAGACCTAGGTCTTAAAGACTGATGATATCATCTCAGTAATTTTGCAATATATGCAGGAGATCTGTGCTCCCGTCTAGCAGCATGAACTGGAATACAGTTTTTACTTTCATAACTTATTATTTCTACATACAGGTACACTGGAATGCATACAGGACAGAATTCTTCACAAATGTACTTTTGGCACACTGTGGCACTAAAAAGCTCCAATGAATTTAATAATTTTTTCTTTTATTTCTTAGCAAAATAATTATCTGAATTAAAATAGGATCTAAAACAGCGAAGTTACATGCTCTGCCATGCAAAACAAGTTCTTGATGTTTCCTGTACACTGGGTGCCAATATAATAACTATTTATTCCTATCTTCCTCAGTTTTCATTTTAGGACATTATATTAAAGTGTTGCAGGCCATCTTTAGTTTGTCAGCTCTATAGACTGTCTTTTACTCACCTCATGCAAGGTTCCAACCCAGATCACGAATTTTGTAAGCTACCAAAATACAAACATTTAATAGTAGCAGCTGCTAAGGAAGAATAAAGTCAAACCTAACATTAAATTGGGTAGAAAGAGATAGGAATACGAAGCCTCCCAAACAAGCTTCAGCAGCCAGAGAAAAGGATTCCTTAACTCAAGCCTCGGGCAGCTCAAGTTATTATCACCACATCACTCAACCATAGCAAAGCTGTTCTGACTCCACATCACAAGGCACTGCACCAGAGACAAAGACCACACAGACATTTCAATTTATCTGGTGTCAGGAGGGAGTCACTTGTGGCAACAAAACTGGCAGAACTGTCTAAATCAACTTAATTTTGCTAGATCTGTTACGGATTTCCACGAAGACAAGAAGGCACTTCACAAGATCACTGTATGCTAGCATCCCAGAGAAATCAAGTAAACTGTTCGCATAGCAAAGGGAAAAGTATACTAAGACACTACACTTTCTTTCACATGCCAAGTGGGAAACTCCAAGGGAAGTAGAAGGAAATTACTTGGTTCAAAGTTTACCTCTTTGTAACTAAACATAATCACTAATTATAGTCAGTAGAATTCGTCCCTCTCCCCCCCCACCCCGCCCCCAAACACACACAGAAAAACAGGGTGAAGTGGAAGAAAAGGAGAAAGAAGTTGGCAGCAAAGGAAATTATTTGTTTGGGTTTGGAGTTTGTTTTTTACCTAGCTCCATGCTAAGATACAGAACTGATCTTCAAATGTCCACATATGGCAGGCACATCAAAGAGTTACAGCTATGTTTCAGTTGTTTGTATTTGTCTAAAATAATTAAAAGTTTTCACCTTCACAGGCAGCACACACACAAGCAACTGGAAGGGTTAAACCAGAGCTGTCTCTGCCGACTTGCACAGTAACATGTATAACCGTGCTGAGCTGTAGATCAGCTTTCTGACCCATAAAACAACACAGTGACTCATATGAACGATGTGCAATTCCATAAAGGAAGCTCAGGTCGAAAAAAAAAAAAAAGAAAGAAAGAATTTACTCACCTTAAGGCTTGTACAAGATTGAGATCAGCGAACTCATGGAGTTCAACAAAAGCCTGAAGAACTTTAATATTAAATTCATCTCTATGAAAGACAAAAAAATATAAGACGACAATTACAGTTCTGAACTTTAAAGACTTGATGGTTATCTCTATTCACTTCCGAGAATAAACAAGGAAATAAATGATCGTACTGATCAAACCGAGTCATCAGAAACAGTTTACACATTTGAGAGGTATTTTAATACTTAACACTAGTATTTTGCCCATTTTTGCTGGTAGGTTAGCAAGAGCCAGTACACTTGAACTGATTTTAGCACTGTTTATTTAAATGACCCAAAAATGGCCATGCCTTCTTTGCTTCACATTTATTATTACTGCACCTGCCTTGCTATGGAATGATACCTGATAAATTTATCCAATAAAAAGCCTATTGCAGAAATTGTGTCATGAACTCTTAAAACAACAGTTAATATAAAATTAATTTCTTTAGCCATACAACATGAAAAACAAGCCATCCCCTTTTTTCCTCTAAGAACAGAAAATATTAAAGCAGTATACTAATTTATGTACAAAGATGAGGAACAGAAATGCTTCAACTGATTGTACCTAAGAAAAAGAACAGCTTCGTAAAAGAGCTACTTAGTACATACTATATTCTTATTTGCTGTTCTCAAAAATTGTTACAATGAAAGTTCACTAAAATCAGAATAGGTTTTGAACAGGCTTCCTCTCAGCTATCTTATATTGCTACATAAATCATGAGCCAAATTACGCTTTATTTGATACAAAGGTGTTTAAATGCAAAAGGAACATTTAAACATTGATGTAGTAGGTTAAATTCTGTCTCCATTTGTGTTCATTACTGAGTTCATATGCCAGAAGTGTAAAGGTTGATAATCCTCAGGGTATGCTTTAAATACATCACCAAGACAGAATGTTGCTTATCAACCCCACTCGAAAACAGAAAGGTGTGTACCCACCAAGAATTACTTGTTGCATTACTGACTAACGGCATAATCTGACTAACCTCTAACACTCACCTTAGAACAAACTACTACTTTATTAGGTTATCCCCATATTGTTTACAGCAAAACACATTCTTTGTCAAGCAAAACAAAGCAATTCTCATCAAATTTAGTAATGCACAATTCAACTGGTGACTACTTTTCAGTTCAGTGAAGTGGCATAACAGTATAATAAAAAGAGAACGCCCAATAGGCGTACTTTGTTACTCTAAGCCAAATATTGATTTTGCTTACATGCCCATAAAGCTGCAGTAATTCAGAACAAATATTAGCCTTACACTCTAATTTTTGCTCTTCTAGGTTTTAATGTAGACTGGATTAATAATGATACTTGTGCTGGGTACAGCTCCAAAGACACAAGCCAAATATCATGAAAGATCTAGGAAACCACTTAAAAAAATAAGTGAAGACTTACCCACATATAAAGAAATCTTAAATCTTTTATAGGATGTAATTCATCCCTTATTTATTGTACATTTTTAGGTATTACCTTGTTCCATTTTACCATTCACTTCTTTTCAGTTTGCTGAGTGCTGTAACACTATAGAAGTCAATAATTTAAAATATATCTCTTTATGGCGGAATGTTATACAAATATTTCATTCTGTTGACTACTCTGGTCTCATCTTCAGCTATATTTAGCTAGAATACAGAAGTAACTCATGATGGGCCCCAAGAGGGAGTGTCAAAGTAGAAGAGAATGTCCTCAGACTCCAAATGCCTTGATAACAGATACATAACAAAACCTCATCTATAATATGCACAGCTATTTGCATAGCACAGTCACTTAGCCTGTTCCTGAGATAGTCACAAAAGCAAAACTAGCAGCTTAAGACCGCCTCAGGTGGTCAAATCTTATTTTATCCCAGGGTATTTATTTAATCCCAAAACCTAAAGGCCTAATACATTCTTTTCAGAGGAACATGAATAAAAATTATTAGTATTCTAGGAAATTAATGCTGCAGTTCAAAGAAGTATGATGAACCAATTCCCCATTCCAGACCTGACTACCTTGAAATTTCCATACAAATTCTTGAAAATCAGACTGTCATCTCTTCACCACCACCACCCCCCTTACTAATTCACATAAATGAAGGAAAAAAAATAAACAGAAATACCATTTGCTTTCCTATGGCCATATTAATATTGCACCCTTCACAGAAAAGAAGCAGCATATAAAAACAGTTAAAGTATACTGAGTGAATACATTGAATAAAAGGTCCTTTTAAAGCAAAAAAAATCTTTTTTACTTCAACAGTTCCTTAAAATGGACAGGGTCCTTCTGCCTTGTGGCAAAATAGGAGCAGTATGTTAATTTTTTTCACTTCTCCTAAGATTTTATTATCCATTTGATAGATTTATACAAAATTCCCTGATCAAATATGCTATTCAGTATGACCACTAAATTTGTTTGTATTTAAGTCTTGAAAAATTCAAAAGATATAATTGCATTGCGTATTTATCTGTACTCACTCAATATTAAAAAAAGTTGCCCTGTATTTTCAGATTAGACCATAGTGCTGCCTGGCAGCATCCCTGCGAGGGATACAAAAGAATGAGCAATAATTTTTTTAATTTTAAATGTGAACCAACAGTCACACGAATATTACTGATGACTCCAGTGGGCCTAGACATATTGGTAAGACCTTTCTGCATGAGTACAGGGGTTCTGGGAATAGGGCTAGAAAAAATTGAATTCTTTCAGAAGACAATACCGAGGTAGAATGCAACTCTCAAAACGAAACAAACAGACTGCTTTATGCAAGCTTTGTTACAGTTTTGCAATTATGGACATTAACATATAAGTGATTTGATAATACTGATTGCCCAAATATTCGCGAGAAACAACACAATACTGTTGTATAAAAATTGTTGAAATGTTTACAGAAACTTCATAGCGAAGATCTATTTTCAAAATATACATATTAGAGTAATGACTTTAATGAAAGTCAGGAGGAAATTGCTTAGCACAAACTAAGCCACTGATGCTGTAAACAGATTAAGGGTGCCTCAAAAGGGATCTGCCAGAACGTATCAGTACAGGAGTATATCCTAAATGAGTCAACTTTGAAACCTCCATAACTGGCATCTGAACCGGAACATGTGCAAGCACGTAGATACACGTACTCCAACCCACTCTTCAATTCTGCCTCTATCTGCTGCCTTTTTCAAAATCAATTCCTGGGTTGCATAGCAATGGAAGTAAATTCCATTTTGATTGTGTTTTGCAATGGTATACATAAATATGCATGTTGCATGTTTATTGTATTAGGATTGTTAAAGATACTGTGCAGCTGCCCTTTGAGATGTCTGCTTGCTATGGGGAAGTCTGTGCAGGAAAGAAAACATTACAACCTGCTTATAACTATTGTCCCAGGAACTACCCATTTTAATAAGTCATTTCTTTACTATCCAATTATTAGTGATCATAAATCACTCCTTGCCTGGGCATAGTATCAAGAGTTACCGGAACTGTTGCAATACAACTTTCAGACATTCCAAAAAAGCTCATGGTATTAAATTCTTCACTATAGCCAAATTTAAGGGTATTTTCTCAAAACAGTAAATTACAATGAATAACATATTCCACAATGTACCCATTTAAAAAGAACAATAATCCAGCAAGGAAAAAAAACCCAAAAACTACCACAATACCATAAATAGTTTTACTTCCCACTGAGCTTTTTTAGATCTCAGAGTAGTAGAGTAGCCCTCTCGTGCAGCCTGTGAAGAGGAAGGTAACTACCAAAACCCATAAGTATGCTTTGTAAACTCAAGAACAAAGTTTCAATATTTTTAATTTACCTTTCACCGAGGTAATCTCCAATTACCGTTTTATTTAATCCCTCTCCTTTATAAAGGAACTGCGCAATGTCTTCTGCAGTATTCTGCAGGAGGTCATTTTCTATCAGAAACTGTATTCCCTAGGAAGAGAAATTCCAGAGGAAAACAAATGTTATGTTTTCTTCCACAAGCATTTATGTAAATACTGCTTATAACACTTGCTATTAATATACTGACACAGACATATACATAGCACATTAAGAATTACATTAGCCTACAGATGTACTTTTTTATAAATGAAGTGGTAAACAAATGTTTTTCAGTTAGATAAACAATATTTAGTACTGGTTTTAAAATTAAAATCAGAATACAGTTTTAAGGCTGGAAGTACTAGGTTGCAGTTTGAATCCCTCAACAATATAAATATCAAATATTAATTGAATAATGATTCCATGTTGCTCTTCGGAGTTAATGTGCAAGTTAACCTGTTCACAATATTGCATAAATGTCTGCAGAGGCATAATCTGTAAAATCATACAATTAAGAGGTATGTAGGAATAACTTCATTACCACCATGACACAAAATATAGCATCTGTTGTAATCTACAAACTGCAACCCAATACATCAAGCCACTACTTGCAGTAGAAGTCGTGGCTGAAGATACTGAAACTGGTTTAAAGTAGTTTATGGTGACACTGGGATTATCAGTGACTTCTGGTTGTGCTGGAACTAAACTATTCACAAAGGACTTGAACTAGACTATTCACAAAGACTGTTCACGAACCAGTCAAGCTTCTACCAAAGCCAGGAGGAGAGTCTTACCCTGTCCCTCCTCAGTGGGTACTTGATCAAGCCCCTGGACTCCTATGCCTCCATAAATAACTGGCCCTATAACTGGCACACTCTACGGAAGCCCAGAGAACTTTCTGCAAAGTGGTAAAGAAAGGAGACTAAGAGTTATATAAAGATTATAAAAAGGATGGAAGGGGTGTTATTCCAACACTCAGCAGGTCATGAGAAGATAGTGCTCTTTTTTTTTCCCCACCACACACCCCAACAAAGATGTGGTACCCCTGCTGATTTCATAAAACTGTTAATGGCGTGCTGGTGAAAAGCAGAAATGGCAACTGTAAGTACAATGTCTTGGATTCCAAATATGTACAGAAGAGATTAATAAATTATCCCAAATATTTTCGACTAGAATATTTCATCATTTCAGAAATATTATAAGTTTTTCAATTTCTGCAAATGGAATATATTTCTTTGTTATTTCATTACAACTGGGAAAACTTCCATTATTTTTGATATAGCATAGGAGGCGCTGCAGTAACATTCAAAAAAGTAATTATCCTTCTATTTGGTTGATTCTGGGTTTTTATAATTAAATTATTACCTGTCCGACAAAAAAAAAAGTCAATTTTCTGATCTAATTTAACAAACAAAATGAGCTGTGATGTTATAAGGCTTGAAGATTATTTTTAAAAAGTCTGGAATGCAATTCTATTTAAAACAATTTTATCATCATCTGGAAACTTAATTTCAATGGCAGGCTGGTATTCTGACTCTGACAACTTAATATTTTGATAAGTCATTTCATAACAGACGTGATTTCATTGCAAAGAATATATCCGCTTTATCTTGAAGCAGAAATAGCTGAGCTTCCCACAAAAATGATCCCTTCAAAGCTTATTTGATAAATATTTGTACAAAAAAATAATTTGACTATGAAACACAATGTTTTTTCCCATACTAAGTTATTAAAAAAAGCTTGCAGTTCTGTCAACCAACAGAGAACCTTCTTTCTAACAAACATCAGAAATAGCAGTTGCAGATTCCCTTGTTCAACACCTGGGCCATATTAATTCATTCTTCGTGTAAACAGACTGACCAGAATAGTTTTTAAGAAGTTGTACAAGTTACTGAAAAAGATAATAGACATGACTAGAAGCACAGAAAACAAATTTCTGTGAACAGAAGCAGATACTTTGACATATTACCGAAATATTTTTTCCTTTTTTTTTTTTTTTTAACTCCCCCCCCCCCCTTTTTTTTTTTTTTTTTTTTTTAATTCTTAAGATGTTAAAGAACCAGAAGTCAAGAAGACAGGAAAAGGAATTTGTCTGGGACAACTCCAGTGTCTGGAATAAATGGTAAAATAGGTCAGCCAAACTCCCATCAACTCCTATGCTATCTTTTGTCTTGATGCAAATTTTCTTTCTGTAGACTGACAAGTGACTGAAGACAGCTGTACTAGTTTGACCTCCCCACCCAAAATTCATGGCTACAGAAGTATTCAATATTCACTACAAATATTGCGCTTTTTTTTTTTTTCTTTTTAAGTCAGCACAATGAAAAATCTGCTTTGAATTTCATAGCTTTCACAGTAACTTGATTAGAAATTTTGCAGTTATTTAAACCCTGCCTTTGTCAAATTCATGTTCTGGGCCCAACGCAGGCCGTACTGACTTCCAGTGCCGCAAATTTCAAGCACAGCTTTACAGCCTCTGCACAGGGATTCTTGAAGTGTTCTACAGACTTTACCATTATAGCCCTTCCCACACTAGCTAAGCAAATGTAAACAGCACGGTACATGACGTTACATCATGTAACTGCGCTAAACACAGCTATTTTGAATGAGGATTTTCTGGGTGGGGGCAGGGAGAATTGCTCTGCATGTAGGTTATACACTAGAAAATATAAAGGTCTTCAAATAAAAATCGTAAAAGAAAATTACCTCACTGTGTTCCTGCTAATATGAAAACATTAGAACTCTCTAATGTGGTTTTAAAGAATAACTTTAATCAGCACATGGATTGTTACCTCAGTTCCTTCACATTCCTAACTCCAGAGACCATCTTCCCTCCCACTTATGAAGGAAAAATATCTTTTTCCCAATGACCCCAAGTTAATTCTCTCAACATGAGAGGGATGTATATTTTAGCTGCCTGTAATTTAAAGCATCAGCTGCAAACAAGAAGATGATCTAGTTTTAGAGCAGCCAGCTACTGCAGGCCAACACTAATTCATAGACATTATTAAGAAACTACTACTGTAAGTCTGTTTACCACATTTAAATTATATTACAGAAGCAATCCAGCCACAGCATCTATTTATAGAAATAATTTCACCCAGCAAGAACAGTAACAAAAAATAGTTAACACTGGAATGAAACCATCTGACATCATCCTGTGACTTTGCCACAAACTTCTAGGATGAAAAAGAGCTGGAGGACAACAGCAAACTATCAGGATATGTGGGGGTATTCTGCTCTCAACAGAATAGAGGTTAGACAGTCATCAAAATGGAAAATTAAAAATAAAAAACACGATCAGTAGCTTCAAGAGAGTTCTATAGCTCAAAGTACTTCAGTGTTTCTGGTAATTTGAAAACAGCCTGAAGAATAGCAGCCATCACAGTACTTGGAACGCTACAGAAAAGCCACCAAAATGTAACTGAACTCAATACAATTGGAAAGAAGACATGTCAAGAACTAACACAAGAAAAGCAAATCATAAACAATTTCCAAAAAAACCCTTAAAGAAGACTCTTCACAAATTCAAAATGGAATATCAATTACAAACAACAGAAGGCAGTAAAACAAAGCAAGGAAGATATAAAATGACAAGTAAAGGGTAAAGGTTAAATATGTCAAAGCTGCTCTTTTAAATGTATCTGGGGAGGTGTGTAAGAGAATGTGCAGGTCCCTGAATTTTCCAGACAATTAACAGTTATTTAAGAAAAGTAGAGGTACTCCAGAGAAATGAACTACTTTACTTCTTGGATAAACACACAGTAGACTTATGTTCATACATGTCTTTTTCACAAACAGAATTTAGATAAGAAAACAGAAAAGTCTATATAAGCACAAATTAAAAAACATGTTAAATGTCTCTTGGAAGAAACAAAAATAGGGCATTAAAAAAAATATGGCCTCACTAATAACATCAAAACATCAAAATATTTTTAGAATTATATTTTACATATCAACATAGATCATCTCTATCAGGTACAAAAAAATCTTTCCGCATGCCAGCTCAATCAATACCTGACATTTTTGACTGTTGATAAATAACCTTCATTATTAAAAACAGTTTGCTTAAGTGAAAAAGGCACATGACTGGCAAATGACTAGATGACTACATCTAATTTAACCCTCTGCTCAGTGTGTTACAGGATATACAAATAAGGACTGTGAACTTGTATTATCAGAAACATTTTCTAAAGAAAACATTACTGTATTTGTCATAGATCATATTGCAAGCAGGAACTTGATTCCTGATATGTGGAAAAAAATAATTCTCTACCTTCTTAGGGTCCATGTTGAATTTCTTCCTTCCCATGGCTATTTGCTTATTTCTTTGTGTAGTTTTGCTACACATGGAGAAAAAGAAGAAACAAGCCATTAACAGTTGCTCTTTTATAAAAAGAGCTTCTGGATGTCATCCAATTTGTATTTTGGCTACTTTGTATTTTCTGTTACAAAAACAAGATATTCACTTTTTATAAGGAGGAAAATTATGTTACTATTTTCAGATCCTTCAAGTGATTGCAGCTTCAGAGAACTAAATCATTATCAACTGGACAGCTGAAAATACTACATGCTATCCAGCATATTCTCTATCCAAATGAATGACATACCTGAACAGGATAAAGTCAGGCTTTAGAGACTTTATAACATTCTGAATAAAAGTGATCCAATGTTAAAGTATGATAAAGCTATTTTTATTTGCTATTCCTAGAAGACCTGTTCCAAGGTCTTACTGAGTCTTCCAATCAATGTCCATATGTTAGCATTACTTACCTTTCTTCTACACTAGTCAGATTATCAATTTCTGTCATAACCTCAGCAATTTCAAATTTTAATCTCTGCCAAAAGAAAGAACAACAATATGTTAACCTACATTAAAACACTTTTTGAAATCATCTATCATATATCAATATGATCAATTAGGTTTTATATTCTAATATTTGCTAGTCACCTGAGGAAAAGTGATGAATCTTATGGCTTCCTTAGCTATTTAACCTAAAGATCTTACCACAACTGAACGACTGTTAAACACATGGATCTAAACTCCCAGTGTGTGCATCACAGAATCAGGACCAAATCGCCATGACCAATTTCAGTGTACAATTTCTTTACCCAGATCTCTCACTTATTCCTATCCTGTGTGCAAATCCGTTGTTTAATGAGTTCTTCATTACACAAATCAAATGTGTACAGATGCATATATTGCATTACATAAACATGGAAGTCACCATTTTTAAAAGCACACAAATGATGTATAAATCCTATTTGTTATTAGTAATATTTAAGCCATTTATATGCTTTTAAAACCATTACCTGGAATTCATACCTAGGTATGAAGTCTGATATAACTTAATCTACTGAAGCAGTCTTCTAAGGATCCTTACAGATTAATCAATTACCTCAATATCATCAATCAGTTCTTTTTTCCTGCGACGAATATTTAAAAGTTCTTCTCTTTCTTCTATGGAGAGGTCATCAGGCACTGGAATAAAAAATGTACAGTCTTTTAGCATTTGCAAACATACCTCATTGTAAAAAACAGAATAAACCTGATTAAGAAAAGTAACTTTACAGGAAACATCAGGGCACTTCTTTTTTGGCCAGGATCATTTTCAGAAATAAAGAAAACCAAACCCCAAACCTAATTTATTTGAATTCTACCTTATAAAACCTTAAGTAATTGAATGAATGACTATGGACAGCATCTATCTATCGAAAGAAAACTAGACAATCAAAGGAAACTTGTTATCATATAATATACAGTATGATTTGGCTCTACAGCTTGCCAAATTAAAATTTGATTTCGTTCCAATTATTTCAGTAACAGATCAACATTCTTCATGTAAATGAATTATGATTCAAAAGACATGACTATCTTTCAGGGAAAAAAGCCAAAGACTAGCCAAAGCTGTATACACAATATGTAATATCCTGGTGCTGATTTCAGATATCATCATTTTAGCACTACCCCTTCATTTGGCTGCTTTGTAGAGCAGCAAATACTTTCCGTCAGTAGGATATACAAATATATATATAAAGTTATTTAACACAGTGTATCACAAACTTATGTTTTTGTATAACGTCATTTAAGTGAGTCTGAATTATTTAAGTCAATTTTAGGTCTCTCCTTGGCTATGCTAAAACAAATCTGTTACCTCATTGATAAAAATTAGTCGCTACAGAAGATGTAAATGCGTTTCTGTACGCAACTATGGCTGTCACTCACTCGAGCAGCAGCCCCTTACCCTCTAGTCTCTGCCTGACAACCAGCAAATGTGAAAAGTTAATCGCACAAAACCTCTGCATATCTTGAACAATTAGATTTTCTCTAGCAAGAAACTTCTTTGGACAGAGATTACTCACACTCACTTGTACAGCAGTAGACATCAACCATAAATATTCATCTGCTTTCAATGATTCTATAATAACAGTTTTAATACTACCCACTTTCTTGGAAATAGCTCCTTAATTATAGAACAGCTTTTCCTTCTAGCTCAGTAAAATGGAACAACAAAAATAACAACGAAGATATTTAAATGGTTCTGTCCCAACAGCAACACACAACAAATGCAGTTCATTGGGGATGGATGAAGTTGTTTCTTTGTCATATACACATGCAACAGACTGTAGCAACAGGATCCCAAGCAAAGGTTCAGCTTGAGAGGAGATTTTAAAGTTAAATTTGAAACACAGCCTCTGTTCAATGCGCAAAAGTGATATTTTCTTTTTCTTTTTCTTTTTTCAACATCCAGTGGTTAAGCTCCTTCCTTTTTAGGATTCAAATCATAACATGAAATCCAAATGCCAACAGGCCTTGTTAGACATGAAGCAATTATGGTAGATGATCTCATTTACCTACTCCAGATACAAACATGATTAAATTACTTCCAGTTTAGGAAATGACAGTCTTCTGTTGAATGAACACCAGACTTCAATATGTCTACCTGCTTTTTCCCCTTCATCTCATGAGAAACCCACCCACTCCTAAAAATTCCTTGCATGCAAATACTGGTAAGATTCTTTTCACATCAAATCTTATAAATACACATGCCTACATCACATCTTTGTCTTACATGTATACTCTAAGATCTTACACCCTCAAAACTCAAAGAGATTTTATGACTATATGCATACCATGTACATACACATACCACAAATATTCCAATTAGTTAAATGAGGACTGAAAATAAAAATAAAAAAAGACGACTGTTACCCAATGTTGATTACTAAAAAGGTAAACTTTGTATAATTAATCACTCTCTTAGCAAGGAAGCATGCTCAAGTATCCTTAAAGCATTTTTGCAGTATTATATCGGTACATGAAATTTGATTAAAATTTTGCAGTCCTACTATTAATAAGAGTTCATTTTATTAACTTTTTGCCACAGCAGACGCTTTGGCACCTTCGCTGGCAACTGGAAATACTAATCAGAACCCAAATAGAAATAATGTTTACACATTAAATATTTAGAATTCATAGATGGTGCTTGACTTTTCTTCAAAACAAGTTACAAAATTTCTGGATTAGCTGCTATCACAAACTATTCCCAAAGCAGAACGTCAGTGAGTGGTACTGCAGTTTCTTTTCCCTTGCATTACTGTTCAGTGAAAGCTCCTTGGGACAGGCTTGGAATATCTAGAAAAAGTGAAATTGCTATTTGGAATAAACATGAATTGTGACAGGTTTTCTATGCTCAAGCAACCCACCAAAGAAAAGAAATCCTTTTCCTATAGCACCCAAGGACTGTCTGCTGTGTTTTTTCCTTCCTCTGATCACAGCCACAGCGGAGAGACTCTCTGTATAATTAATGATGCTGTTAGACGAAAAGGAAATAAACTAAATGGAGTCAGGCTGCCTGTTGCATTAGGAAATAACATCAAGTATCTATCTGCCAGATGCAAGACAAGAAAAGCCTGCTGGAAAAGAAGACTCTGGACTTGGAGAGCACTTAGAAGACAGCACTTAGAGAAAACCGCACATTAATGCAACATCTTTAAATAATGGTATTAATATCAGAGCCAAAAGATATCCAGTATCTTTTGCTAAGAATAAAAGAACCAGGATACAACTGAGTGGGTGTTGCAGTACTGCTTAGCTTCCAGAAACTATTGGTACAGTCAGTATTATACTTCCACTCACACTACCAGCACAGAGAAGGAACAATTGACTTGTCGGGATAACTCCTATCTTCACCATAAATTGGCATGTGTGCAATATACTGAAGATGTCTGCCTTATTCTCATCCTTCTAATGGCTCTATATCATCACTGCCTCCCTTCTCCACGCTGCTGTTCATGCCGATGAGAAAACATATCGATGGGAAAATGAACTCACTAGAAAAAATGGTTCTTAAGAGACTATATGTGTCATTACAGTCTGCAGCTTCAGAGGCTGATGGTGTCTGCTCCAGGAGGCTATATGACTTTATGTATATTGTCCTCGTTGTTTTGATTCTCTGTCTTAAAACAACATTTAACAATATTTCTGTATTTAAACAAAGGCTTTTGAAATATTAACATTGGAGGATGTGCCTACCTTACCTGAAATAAAAGAAAGAGTGGAAGATACTCAACTGCAGCTAATAACAAAAAAAACACCCAAAAAAAACAAAAAACAAACAAAACCAAAAAACACCACTAACACAAAACAGCACCCACCATTAGTTCAACCTTTTTCTGACAAGTAAGGAAAAGTAAGGATCTACTCTGTATTTTTTCATGTCAATTATTCTTTGCTTTTCATTGATCCATAATGATTCAAAACCACCTAGAAAACGTAAGAAATCCTACATCTTATTCCTAAATAGATAAAATGTTTC
Source organism: Podiceps cristatus (assembly GCA_000699545.1). Taxonomy (NCBI): domain Eukaryota; kingdom Metazoa; phylum Chordata; class Aves; order Podicipediformes; family Podicipedidae; genus Podiceps; species Podiceps cristatus. The sequence continues at coordinate 23,298 of JMFS01024787.1, read as the reverse complement.
TTCAGTGACAGACTCAAATGGCAATTAGTCCTTCTAACTTAAGCCTGAGGTGCCTTAGGCAGCCTGCAATGCAGGGACCACGGTGAGAACCTGAAAATCATTTTCTTTGGAAAGTAAACCTGTAGAACTGTGGTGCCCACGTGTTCTTAGAAAATGGAACAAGCACTCTGAATATTTCCAGTTTGAAAAGAAAAATATTAATTTTATTTATTCAAAAAATTTGAAAACCACAGCTGAAATGTTTGGCATCATGACTGATGTTACAGTCATGGCAAGCAAATGAGAGATCAAAAATGGCCGAAGTGCCACAGTGCACAACAGTGCATTAAAACATCTTTACAGTCCTAAGCAAGTATGGCAGATACGTGTCAAGCAATGATCTGCCCTGGCAAGACCCCTTCCATAAGCCACTTTTTTGACTTCAGCAGCTAGAACGCTTCTGCTTTTTTTAACCTTGTGTTCACATAACCCTGTACACAGAAGAGCTCATAGAGCACGTAGTACATATTTGTTCTGTAAGACAAATTTTCTAGCTGTCCTCTCTGAGTCATTTCGAAGTTTGTGTCTTTCATCAATTCTAAACACAAAGTAGACAGGATGGGAGGTGTTAGCATGAACATTAAAATACTAAAAAAGAACAAAAGCATTTCAGTATAGTGAACAAACTGCAGTTGGAGCATGCTCTCAGGCTATCTTCTAATCTTTAAATAAAGACAAGGTACTAATGTAAATCATTTGTGTGAAAACTTTTCAGCTTACATGGAAAGCCTTTCCTGTGTCTAAAATTTCAGAGTTTAAACTACTCCTAAATAGAAAGGCAGCATACCTAATGATATTTTGTTTAAGAGGAACAAAGGTGTTGAAAGTACAAATTATATTTTTGGCCAAGTAGTAAGAGATGAAAACACCACACCATATATGTTGCTACTAATACTACTCCTACTGCTACTGGGGGCAGGGAATTTAATATATTCCAATTGGCCTATCTCTGTTCAGTTACTGATCTAAATGTACTTAAATAAATTTTCCTGTAAAAAAACACTTATTGGAATACACACTTTTAAAACAGGTAATAAATGTGTTAGGAAAAAAAAACAAACAAGAAAAAAAATGTAGCTTGCCACAGAAATCAGTGTATTGTCCTGCAGTTGTGATGTCACTTTGTTAAATAATGCACTACTGACAACACAAGTACAGTCTTCAAACAAGAGTATTAGGCCAGAACTCTGACATTTATGAAGACATAAGAAGCATTTCTGAGCAAGCAGGAACCAAAAAAAGAAGTCTTCCAGATTGAGAAAGAACTGCAACAGATCAGCTTGCAAAGGAAGTCTCACAGGTTAGTGAAAATTAGGAGTAAATCCCATTACAGGAGACAGAAATCTACTACTTTCCAAGTCCATATCCCTGATACCATCATCTTTTTCAGTTGCAAAAATTAAATCCTTTCCAGTTCTCCAATGGTATTGTATGAACCAAAGCTCCCATGCTTAATTTTGGTTTTTTACATATTATTAGCCTTTTGATTGGCAATTACTGACCAAGGTGCAAAGCAATCTCACTCCACCAGCTCAAATGACTTCAGAGTTCAGTCTCTCAAGAGGACACAGTAAAATAATCCATAGCCAGCACAAAACAAACATCTAACAATACCTAATGATAGATAAAACAATAATTCTATAACCCCACTTATGAAGCAACACGACTCCCTGACTCTCATTGCTCAACTTACGTTTTTGGTTTCATAAAGATAAATATTTTCCTTCATGCCAGCTCCAAATTAATGGTTTTAAGTATTTCCATTCCAAGCAAATAACAATTAGAATTTAATTTTGCTGCAACTGAAACATCTTGCAAGTGTAAAGATATTTACACAACATAAGGCTTAAACCTAAACAAATCTATCCTCACCCATGCACAGAATGGGTAGACATGTTTCTTCTGGCCTTTAAAATAATACACATTCATCTCTGAGAACAAATCTGATTGTCTCAGGACATTTGCCTCAACGGATGTTCTCAGGCTAGTCTCTCTTCCTTTCCCCCTACACGTTCCCTTTTTTTCAAGCTTAATTATAGGAACGTTTTCCAGCTTTCGGACGAGATGTATAAACAAAGCTGTGACCACTTGTGGCTATTAAAAATTCCATAGAAGTTTTTGTAGGAGGACATCCTCCTAAAGAGATTTATTTCACAGTGCAAAACCAAACTATATCTGCATTAAATTCAACCAGCAAAACTAGCTGGAGTTGGTTGCTTCCTTCTTTTAACTACTTTACTGCATTAATCATTGCTATGTAGTCACTGCTGAACATGTTCTAGCACAGGAGCGATCACACTTCCATTAAGCGAGGAAATAATCCTGTACACAATATCCTTTCACATACAAAAATTACCAGTCAGCTGTATAAGGAATTTAGGACCGAGTCCATGGCTTGCAGAGCTATTTTGAGAGTTTTCAGTCACGAGGGACACTGTGGCCAGAAAGCACATCAGTGGCCAAACCCAGAAGAGAACCTAAAACTCTCACATCCATTGTTCTCATTGTTTAGCCACTGGAAATCACACCATTACAAGCTGTTCCTGAAAATATTTTTTACTCTAGGATAAGGAGATACTTCATAGGCAAGTTACAGTTAAGATATTGTCCTCTGGGGCTTCTAATAATATGGGGGGGGGAAGGGGGAGAGGCCTAACAATATTAATCCTATTACCACATGAAAATGTGTTTTCAGGAATTTAGAGGAAACTGTTTCCCTCTGACATGACCCACTAAATTTTTTTTTTTTTTTTTTTACTTCCACTGCAAGGTAGGTTTAATTATACCAGTGATTCACATTCATACTTTTTTTTTTTTTTCCCCAAAGAACAAACAAAAGCATAAAAAATTGGAAACATTACATACTTTTTTAAGAGACAGCAGGGTAACTGCACTGCGAAGCGCAAAATAATTTCTTGTAAAAAACAAACAATATTTATTATAAACCATAAAAATTACTTCACATAAGGCAAGATTATGTTTTTGTCCTGATCAGAAATAGCCATATATAATTCAACTAGAGTTAACAGACCTAGTCAGGCAGAAAGTAGGCAGTTCCAAAATTGTGCAACATCAGGGTCCAAATAACACGGGGGGGGGGGGGGAGGAATCGAATCCAAGCATTTTACCTGCATCCCAACAAACATTTGGTTTCAGCTGTCATACACACAAGAGTGCTGCCTCGCCACAGTACCTGCAAATATGCTTCTGTCTATAAAGTATAAACTACGGTAAGTGCACGGAACAGGAGTTTACGACTGCAGCATATGTATCTTTACAAACTGTACGTAGATAACATGAGCAACAGCAGCTGTGAAGCGGAAGAGAAGAGTATAAAGGCTTTTCATAGCTCTCCCATGAGCTGCTAACCCTTGCTGCTAGCTATTAGCTGCTGCTCTTAACAGCACTGAAGCACAAATAGGTACTTTGCAACAGCTTTCAGATCTTCACCTTGCTATATAGATATACCCATAGAAAGAACTGGAGAGACACCTACCTTTCTTTTTAGTTCCTAATTATGCCATTGACACAGATATTTGCCATTTGAAAGTAATATGCATTTAAGTTAATAAGTATTTATTTTTTACTGTCTATGCTCTGCTATTTTTATAAACAGGCAGTACTGAAGACCACAATTATATTTTATTTACCTCCTCTATATTTTATATTCAATAACATACTTATTTCATCATTTTTATGTATTTCCATTAGGAAGCTAAGTGTTTTGCAACAACAAAATAAAAGAACCACCTTCAAGCAAATAAAGGAGCATCACTTCATGAAAAGAAGAAAACCCACACACGGACTAGCTCTGAGCGAGATTTCAGAGCTAGCAAGCTGGTACGAGCTCCCGTATGTTCTTGCATTGCTTTGCCAATTGCTGCTCCTGGATATATGATCCTGTCTGGACCTCATTTTTTCTGGGTTTGTTTTTGCCGGTTTAGCAGGCCAAATGGTTTCACTGAGGGACCGCAGAAATGCCCAAGCCAACGCAACAGGCGCAGCAGAAACCCCTGGCAGCATAGAGGTACAGGGGACAGCAACCCCCTTACCACCAACCAGCCCTAAAAATAGCTTAGCTCAGCCCCAAACCCCACCCTTACAGGCTGTATTCTCTAAATCCTAAAAGTAGTTCAACCTGATATTAAAAATAGATAACTGTGGATTTCCTTTTCGGAGCATTTTTCTTTTGAAGTCACTATTCTTGCTTTAAGATCAGAAGATGCTTCTAGGCCAACTTTTCTTTCTAAAATATGTAAATATAAGTTACTGAATGTGAAAAGAAAGCTGAGTTTAACTTAACATTCTAAGTCTCTTACCCAAATACATTAATACTCACATTAATAATATAAAGTGTTAAAATATGCATGGTCATGCATATTTGAGAAGTGCAGAAAAATTGTATGCTAGCTAATGCGGAAATGATAAAGGGAGATGTTGGCCACACTGTAGTGGTATGTGTTTCAAGGAGGGTTAGGAACAGATTAGCACGGATACAGGAAATACTATCCAACATAACATGTTCCTTCATTAGCATCAATTACCAACTACTATTCAAGAAATCTGGTGAATCGCCATTCTGATTACAGTGTTATAGCTACACACGGTCACTTATACTATCATCTTAACATTATAGTCCTCTTTCAACAGGGAAAACAGTAGCATCATAGTACTGTGGGACAAATGTAATACTCTGCAGTGCCAAGAACCATAAGTAAAATGCACAGTCTTGCACTCTCTTGCTGTTTTAGGAACAGTGGTACATTTATTTTGCCGTAAAATTTTCTTACTTGGCTTTCAAGTGTTTCAGCTTTTTAATAAAATTACTGTATTTCTTTGACCCACAGCAAATAATGAGGAGGGGTGATCAGAATCAGCTTTGTGTAGTAACACCACCAGTATAAACACAGATATTACCCTTCCAAAAATAAGAAGCCTCTAACCTTTTCTTTACACAGCATCAGATCAAATGATTCCCACACCCCACACCCCTCCACATATGTATGCTGTATGGCAGAGCCTCACAGATAAATAATTTAGGGAGAACTCAGTAATAACTTTCTCCCTATGGAGCACTCGTGCAAAACTGAAGAAACAAATAGGTGGGTTGCTTAGTGCTACAGCTGAAATCAAATAAATTTTCTCAGATGTTTGCATTTGAAAGCTTTTGCTTATAGTATATTGCATTACAGTAAGCATTAACACAAAATTTAGTCTTTATAGAGTAAAAGCCTGCAAATTCTAAATTTATTTTGTTCACTTTCATAGCAAGATCCAGGCCACAAGAAATTTTAGCACCCCAGAGTGAGAAAATGACCCAGCAATAATGCCAGGAGAGACCATGGGTAACAGCTGATAGCAAATAATGTATCCACGTGCAATGCAGAACAGCAGCCCCTTTTTAAGTGGGAGTCTTAGGAAGGAAATCAGGGTTCCCCCTCAGCATTATCTAGGGGGTGAAAGGAACAGATCACCATGCCACGTATGCACAGCATAGCTAAGTGACACATTAAAGATATCATGTATTTAACTGAAACCCTTCATTCATTCCAGTGCAAAGAAAGGGCAGCAGAAGAGTAGTGGATTTTGCTTGCCTGCATCAGGAAAAGAAAATTCTGAAATTAAAAACTTAAAAAGCACAGATGGAATACTTTTCCAAAAGCAAGATCTTTCAAGCTGTAGAATAGAAGCAGCATGTACCTTTTAACTTGGGGCATTTATGATTTTTGCCCAATAAAAGTATAGTGTATTACTACACAGAATTACACAAAGAATGGGATGGAAAGGGACTGGATGACTCCATGACTAATTTCTACAACAGTGCAGTTTACTTCTGATTGAGCCAAGCATACAGGCAACGCTGACAGTAATTAAAAACCACTTTAGTTCTAAACAACCACAAGATGATAAAACTTCGGGTAAGAAAGCTTTAAGAGATTTCCACTAAGTCTTCAGCAGACTGGTGTTATGCTATACAATATGAAGACATTATCTAGTTCAAATTGAGATCAGAAAACTGGCAAGAAGTATCTTACCTTGGTGAGTGATACTACATTCCTTTTTCATGTAAAATGGGAAATGGTTAGCACTGGACTACTGCCAGTCCATCAACCACCACCAAAGTCACTCTCTTCTAAGGGAACAAAAGTGGTCTTATACATACCCTTCAGCTGACCAGCATGGGAGAGCGCTCAGCACAGACTGCTGACGGAAAACAGGTCAAACAAGTGGAAACCCATACAGACTGGGAAGCTGGACTGCTTGAACTAGTGCTGCCACTGACCAGGATTTGGCTCTGTGTTCACTTCAGAGGGTTTGAGACAATTTCTAGCAACTCTGCAGAGTGTGAGGAAAAGTTTAAACTACTGACAGGAGAGCAAATCCCCTCTGTCGACTCCTTTTCCTTGTCAACCAGGATGGGACTCCCTCCTTGGGATTGTTGGGAGAGAAAGTGTGGATGAAAAGGAAAACAGGGATAATCCATCTCCCACTGGCACACAACTCCCAGTAGTGCCTGTAAACGACTGGGCTAACCACAGAAGTCCTGCTGCCAGTCTAGACTGCTTTCAGCTCCATGATCTCAGCATCTCGGACCAAGGATGGGACAACTCCTTCTGAAAGCAGAGATCATTTCATCATCTCTTGGGTGAGGATGAGGCAAACAAGAACATACTGATCCCTTCAGCTTTTGAAATTATGAGAATTAAAAAAAAAAAAAAAATGTAGCAACGTGTTTCAGCTTTGCCCTTACAAAACAGCTGTTTCCCACAGCACCCCCAGTTACTGGGGAGAGGAAATGGTTGGCTGGCATGCACCTACATTTTTTCCTAGGATAGACCCTGGAAAAAAGACTTGAAAAGCAAATACACCAGAGTAGTAGCAGACATTGCTGTCAGATCCATTTTGAGTAGCAGCATGGAAAATCGAGAGGAATGTCGCTGAGCAGCTGCATAGGGGTCCCAGAGCCCAGCCCCTGCAGCCGCCTGCCAGCAATACCCTCGAATCCTGCTTGAGATTTAGGCACAGCTCATCAGATCTACTGTGTTCCCAGCAAAACATGTGGGGCTCAGACAGTCTTTCTGTCACAAATTTCCAGTAACATCTACTCTTGGCAATAAAGGAGCTGCTCACTGTACTTTACTTATTAGTGGAGAGCATTAGCCAGTTACTTAGGATTGCTGACTGTTTCTAAAGGACACAAATCCAATTTTCAGAAAAAGCAAGGCAAAGTTCATCTTTCCCCTTCCCCCATCCCTGCCTGACACCGCTCTGGTGCTAGATTTCAGAAGCAGTATTTATTGCAGAAGGTATTTATTAATTTTCCAAGATCAGTTGAACACTGAAGGAAGTGGAGCAACTGCTGGATTTGAAAGCAATCTTCATTCTCTGAGGAATGTCTCCAAAAGGCAGCTACAGAGTAACAAAGGACTGCTCACTTGTCAAGTAACGGCTCATGGAGCATTTACCTTCCCCCAGAAGAAGACGAATTCCAGGATGCACAATGGTGTGCACAATGTGATGCCTGATGCCGGGTAAGCCTTCAAAGTCCCTACAGTCTCCACCAAAATGGTAACCCTGTACTTGGAAATAAACACACTATAGGTAATACAGCTTCTTGGCCATCTCAGGCTTGAATTGCTCCAGCTTCTTGTCATTACATCAACAGGCCAATTGGCCACGTGCCCTGTAGCCTAAGAGGGCACTAAGAGAGATCAGGAATCTATTCCTAGATTTATTAGTGAAGGAATAATGAGACTTCGTTTAAGACTGTAAAGCATTTTCAGATTCCTCAAAAAAGAGTATATTTAGCTTTTGTGAATTGTTGGTTGCCATCACACCATGAAACAACTAGCTTGACAGGTCACTAATCCAGATATAAAAGAGCTTTTTATCTGCTCCACTGATAAGAAGTTTGCTGGATGGATCCACTTACCATAATGCCAAACCCCGGGACTCCCATTCTTTGCTTAGCAAAAGACCATCAGGACTTCATACCAAATCTGGCTCGCCATACTTCCAAAACAGAGCACATTCACTATATGCTTGAATTCTTGTAAGTACAGACATAAGTTCTATGCTACAAAAAGAAAGATTTTTCATAGTCCAAGCAGACCTTCTGGCATTCTGATCAAAAATTTGTTTGAATAAATATACTCTTCCTATTTAAACTTTCCCAAACAGTTTCAGCCAGATCTGCTAAAATATTACCTTGCCCTTTCTAAGCTGTCTTCTCTGCCTGCTATTGGCAAAATCACTGCATTCCTTTCAGAGATCAGTGAAAAATAATCTGAACATATAATCTTTTGTACTTTATTTTCAAATAATTTAATCATTTTTTTCTCAGCTACTTAACAGGAAAAAAGTCATATCCCTACAACTTCAAAGGTCTAAGCAATTTAGTTTTACTACTCTCACTGTCTCTGTCTTACAGCATATAAAATCCAGCATTTTCCTTGAAAATGAGTATTTAAAAACTTTAAGCAACCAACTGGCATTCAACCCTCAACCTCTTTTTAAATCCACCAGCTCCTGCTGCTCCTATTAATAAACATTCTTTCTCAGATTTCCACTTCATCCTGCCATGCTCAAATAGGAAACATTTTTGTTGACTGGGAAACAATTGAGTGGGACCAAATGCTTTAGTTCTACTACCCCTCAACATGACGCAAAAGGTAACAATAAAAGATATCACTTCCTGAATGAATAAAAGCTACATCAAATCATGATTTTTTTTTAACCTGCAGATACCAGCTTCATAGATAATGTGGTTATAGGTAGCCTCTGCTAAGCATGTTCCAAAGAGAGGTAGCTGCTTCTTCACGGCAGTGCTCTACCTGGCACAAGTTTTAACTACACAAAGACAAACTTTGTGTAAGGCTGAAAAAGATCTGACTCATATTAACATACTTGCAGTCATCTTAAATTTGCCTCAGGGCAACCAGAAATACCAGGCTGTAACTCCTGTTAAGCTGTCTATAGCAACAGTGTCTGCAACTCTGCCAACACAGCTCATGCAATAAGTAGTGAGAAAACTTGTTAATGCAGTTTAGAGATTCTTCCGCATTTCCCACACACAGACAATACAGCAGTGAGTACAAAACACCTGCAGAATACCATTCACAGATAAACTCTTTATTATTTTAAGTATTTCTCAACCACTGAGAAAAGTGGTTGGTAATAAAAATGGTGCCACTATTAAGCATAGATTTTTGTCACCAACAACCATCTAATCCTGACAGTGTATACCTAGACAGACAGTAGTCTACAGTCCACTTCAAAATTATACAAAAACTAGTTCTAAAAGAGTCCTCAATTCCAGCATCTGTCCTACCATCTCTTCAATGTCTTAATAAATTGGTCCTTAAAACTTCATTGAAGTATTTGAAGCTCAACCAGAACACCTGAGTGCCATACCCAACTGAAGCTGCAGATGTTTAGCCAGTATCTCTCAATGTCCAGAAGCTAGTTCTGAAAAATTACATTTTGATCCTTTAAAGAAAAAAGGTGTAACAGTGATTTTTATTGACAAGTTTTTAATCAGGCTGTTAGACTCTGTTAGATCTGTCTGCAAGTATTTGATCATGAAAGTTCACATCTGTTAAAACAAATGGAAGCACCTAATTTTTTTTCCTGAATTCTTCCACAGTTGTACCTTAAAAAAAAAGTCTTATCATATGCCAAAGAACCTCAAAGCATAATTAATTACAAACTATCAATGGAAGTCTAGTCAACCTTCATTACCCTAGCTAAGAACTTCTGAAAATAAAATCTTATCATAAATCTTCCATTTTAAATGTAAGATTGGTCACTAATGAAATCTGAACAATATTTTCTACTGATTTAATGATGATGTCCACGCTTTCACTAAATATTGCAGCATGCAACTTTGCATGGCACACATAATGTGCTCATACTAAATAGATGACGTAGTTTCTGTAAGAATTAGTAGCAATGGAAAATGACAACTTATACAGACCCACAGAATATAATCACAACATTGTTCATTAATGCCTGCCACCACTGTTAACTTTATTCCAGAAAGTCTCAAGAGGAAGCTAGATATAGTAGCAGAAGCTGATGAACTTCCAGCTGCAAGGGGGTAGGAGGGAAAGGAAGCAGACTGATTAGTTGAATAGATTTATTGTACACACATATTCTATGTTAAAATCCTGTATCTACTATAACGAATTTTTTGGAGTCATTTGACTGTTCACAATTCAAATACAGGAAAATGCTATCACACTATGGAAACCCTTTTTTCAAAATGTAAAATGAGATAGTGAAAAGCCAAAACTTTGCTAGACTTGTCATACTATTATTTTTCAAATGTAAGAAGGACCTTTTGCATGTTCTCCCATCACATTAGAAAATCATCTCTTAAGTCCATATGAGTTGCAGAGAAATATGCAGTACACTAATAGCTGAAATGCAGTTCTCCCCCTCAAAGATGTAAGATCTTATCATATTACTTTCTTCAATTTAGCTGGCAGATTTTATTCTCAAGACAGAAATATTATATTTTCCGAGTTTTCCTTGTAACATTATTATGAATACAGCCAAAGCATCTTAAAGCAAACCTGTAAGCAAAGTTTCTTATTTTAGTTGCTCTATTTTAATGTTCTTTGACACTGGCAGAGTCTACATACAACCAATTTTGCAAAATGAAGTGTAAATTGACCAGCACATCAAGAAGACAATTAAACTGAAAGAGATTCCTTTAGGCTCTTCACAATTCAAATAAAAATCATAACCCTTAAAATTGGAGAATCAAACTTTGATTACCATTCTTGCAAAACAAGGATAAAATGAAGTAGTAGTGCTTATTTAATCACTGCAGTTCCAAAAAAAAAAAAAGGGGGGGGGGGGTGTGAAGCAAATTACTTGCCTTCTATTAATTTATAATACTGTATTTAAAAAGAATATAAAATAAAAAGAGGATAAAACACTGGAGTGTTTGGGAGAAGAAACAATCTGACCAAAGCCCAAACATAGGTACACAATATACATCACCCAAATGAGCAAAGTAAGTGTCATCATTTGCTTAATTAAACAGAAGAAGAAATACGTGCTAATTTAAAAAAAAAAAAAAAAAAAAAAAAAAAAAAAAAAGAAAAAAAAAGAAGAAGAAGAAACCTGCGTTGTTTGCAGGTTTACAGAACACATTGATGGTGAATTAATTCAGTCACCATGCAAATAGTGTCAACTGTTATTGTCATAGACTGTGGCAGTCCTACCACTGAAACAAAACTTCCTCATTCCTCTAACTGGCATTGGTGACCACATTCAAGATCTCAAAAAATTATTACATTTTACATTGCTATATAGACATGATAGGTATTTTTGCATTGTAATTGATTTGTGTTAGAAGTGCTTTCCCTTCAAAGCACACTGTTTTGTCCACATTTCACTTCTACTTTGAAGTCACAGATCAGCTCCTACTAGGTCTGGAAGGAAAATAAATGGTTGCTGTTATGTTCTAGCTCTGTGGGGCAAAATGCCAGGTTGTCTGGCAACCACCAGACTGACCAGAAATCTTTCTCCTTTTTTTCTTCTCCCCCCTGCCCCCTCTCCCCAACAACTAATATCAACAACCAATTAAGGCACATGGAAAGGAATGCACTAATACTGTCCAGGATTACACTTGAGACAGAAGACTAATTTTTTAAAATTCCTTTCACTGTCACTATTAATGGAAATAACTTATAATGTGTAACCAGTACATCAAGGGAGGTGATTCTGCCCCTCTACTCTGCTCTCGTGAGACCCCACCTGGAGTACTGCATCCAGCTCTGGAGTCCTCAGCACAGGAAGGACATGGACCTGTTGGAGCGTGTACAGAGGGGGGACAGAAAGATGATCCGAGGGCTGGAGCACCTCTCCTGTAAAGACAGGCTGAGAGACTTGGGCTTGTTCAGCCTGGAGAAGAGAAGGCTCCACAGAGAACTTATAGCGGCCTTCCAGTACCTGAAGAGGCCTACAGAAAACCTGTGGAGGGGCTCTTTGTCAGGGAGTGCAGTTATAGGAAGAGGGGTAACTATCTGAAGTAGGAAGAGGACAGATTTAGATTAGATATTAGGAAGAAATTCTTCACTCTGAGGGTGGTGAGGCACTGGAACAGGTTGCCCAGAGAAGCTGTGGATGCCCCATCCCTGGAAGTGTTCAAGGCCAGGCTGGATAAGGGTATGAACAACCTGATCTAGCGGAAGGTGTCCCTGCCCGTGGCAGGGGGCTTGAACTAGATGATCGTTAAGGTCCCTTACAACCCAAACCATTCTAGGATTCTATGATTTCAAGCTAGGTCTTCCAGTCAATTAGGACTTAAAATTTGTATACTATTGTTATTAAACTTATTAGACTAGCATAATTACAAACTGATTGAGCAACAATATTCAAAATTAAAGACTCAGCATAAGCATAAAAACTCTGAAATTCAGGTTGATGGACTCCATCGGCAAGTTAAGTTTGGAAGGAAGATTTGGAAAGGAAGCAGATACCTGAAGGACAGTGCGTTTCTACATTGGCATCACTGGTCACAAGTCGCTAAGGAACAGGATGACTGGCTACAATTATAAAGAAACTTGAGAAGTATGACCTTTTTAACAAGGCCAAAACCAAAACTAGTCTGAAAGAAAAAGGATGCATTATTTTGATCATCACATATTCTCACTATTCTGTGCACCTGCTGTATTTCTTACTGATTTAGTTTAACCTCAATCCAAGGTTTCATCTACTGAGCTGGAAGCACCAAGTATACCAAAGGTAAATCAAACTCTACAGAAAAATATTAGGCACTCCCCTCCTTACATACTTAGGCTCTGTAAAGCAAAGAACAGCAAAACACAGCATACGTGAAATTAGTTGTAGCATTACATAGTGCACCAACACTTTAAAGAGAGTAAAGAATTTTAACTAAAACCTTGCATTATGAAGGAGAAACTGGTACCTCATCCATAAGTAACCTAAAAGAATGGCCACCTTCCCACTCCAATCAGATAACTTCATTTCTGTTTAAAAAATAAACCAAGAACTCTTAGATGACTTAAAGTCTACAGCAAAATCCGAAGGCGTTTAAGTATTTCAGGATGGGATTTATGGCAGAGTTCTGAAATGGATACTCCTAGTTCCTGTTGCTTTTACTGGAATATTTTTATAGAGAGTCACTTTTTTCCCACCCTACCCTTTTCCTTTACTGAATTTCCACACAATAACTTAGATGTGACCATCACCGGACATCTGAACAACAATAAAAAAAGTTACAGCTGGATCCTGTATTAGTCCCAGCTGCACAGGATCTTTGGCTGCCTTCAGAAAACAAGAGAGCCAATAGGAAAACAGTAGGAGGACTTCTTTTAGTAGCTTACCTTTGAATAAATTGTTTTTCCATATGCTAATACAACAAACTGTTTTACTACCTAATGCAAACTGAAGTTATTCTTCTGACTTATCATCCCTTTCCTAAAAAAAAAAAAAAAAAGGAAAAAAAAAAAAAAAGAAAAATAAATTCCTTCTTCAAAAACATTTACTACAAAATGCCAGAAGATAATCATCTCCATATGGCCTTTCAAGTCTAACATACCACAATGGATATATCTGCCAAGTCCACCCACCCACAGGCTCCATAAACTTTAGAGTATTATTTGTATTTAATTTGGATTACCAATTTCACCCAACCTTTCCCCTTCATAACACATTACTTTTTCAGGCTTACAACATGGGTAGAAGATACAAAAGGAAAATAAGCTTTCAGCAAAATAAGAACAGTAACATAACGTATACTCTCTTTACTTTGGGCATCAGTAAATTCACAGTGAAAGGACTTACACTAGTTGTCCTTTTATGTTTGCTCTTATAAAATATCACCTAATCTTTTAAAACATTCATGTGATACTATGTCATTTATTGGTACAAGACCAAGACTAAACACTGCAGTCTTTCCAACTTACATTACACAAAATGAGTGAAGAGAGTTACCTAAATTTTTATTTTTTTAAAAAAAAAAAAAAATCATTGGGGGTGGGGAAGCTTCCTCTCAGATATTTAAAAAAAAAGAAAGTTACTATATTTAATGCACAAAAATCCACGTCCTATAGCCAAAAAAAATCAACTCCATATGCTCCATTTATCTGTCTTTGCTAAAACACATATAGCAAACTGAAATGTCACAAGCTGCCTAAAAAGGTTGACCTCACATAATACATAGGAGATAGGCTTAAAACCCAGACTGAGATTCCCAGATTACAGAGTTAATCAGAACACCTACATGAAGAATAAACTAGACACATGGCTGAAACCTTTTAATCTCTCCCTTCTGTGACTGCAAATGACAAGTAATTTCTCTAAACTTTGCCTCTGACTAACCTTGGCTACCAGTTTCAACTTCCACTTAGGAAACAGTTTCTATACAAACTGCATTTCAGGAATAGCAGCACAAATGATGCGAGATGGTGGGAAAACAAACACAGATATTCTCCTTGTCCCCAGATGAATGTTAGAAACTAGATATGGTAACTTTTAATAACTAAAAGTGGTACAGTAGGTCAAAACTGACTTGCAGAAGAACAAGTTCAATAATAATAAAGTTCTATAAAATAAAAATGTTACTTGTGAGACTATAAACATATACTTCCATAATACGGACTACCCATCTAGGCGTTTACGTGACAGATACCACATGCCAAATGAGTTTCCCTCAATCAGTAACTGGGGTTACAAAATGCAAGACTAAACCAAGGATTACTTCAGCATGAAAGAAGCTCTTGAAGGTATGCTTCTGAAATATTAAGTGTTTGTTTTGGGTGGGTTGCAAGCAGAACCCTTTCAGTTAAAAGAAAAAAGAAATTTAAAAAAATCAGAACGAAAAATTTAAAAAAAAAAGTAAAGGGAGAACCACAAAACAATTTATAGACGCACATCACCTACCCCATGCAATAAAGTCTGTAGATCTATTACAACGGATCATCAGCCTGCACGGTCTGTACACAGCAGCTCCTGTGTGGGCAATCAGAAACAGCTGAGCCCTTCATATGTACAAGAAAGGGGTCAGGTCCATTTAGTCTTCTCAAGGACTTAGAACGGTCCTACGCAGGACCAAGCCCCTGTCCTGTACACGTTAGGAGTTTCATGATCAGAGAATGCATTTAGCTTGCAAGGTTCTTCCCAAGGAATGGAGTTTCTCTGTAACAGACACCATCTCTCCTTACAGCCACTTGGTCTAATCTCAGCTTCCTGGGAAAACTTTCCTCCACATCCCCTAGCTGGCCAGTTATGAGAAACTGCAACAAAAACATGCAGCAGCTTTACAAATTCAGAAATTGCATTTGCAAGTGGTCAAAGTTGTACTCAGACAGCGTACATAGCCTGGTGGGAAAATTCCTCCTTGGTGTATTAGAATGACTAGGCAGGAAGTTCATTAGTCCAAACTTCCATGAGCAAGAAAGAAAAAAACTTATTCAGAATAGACTACTGAATATAAGAAATACTGCTTCAAGCAACAACAATTCCTTTTTTTTATAATATGCAGTGGAATTACAAATGTCTCTTTTGACAATTCCCCCTCTCTTGTAGTAAGGCAACAGGCTCTGTCTATGTCAGAACTTAACCCTACAGACAACAGTGCTTATGAGCTCAACAAGGATCTTATTAAGGAACACGGTATCTACATAACATGAAAGCAAAAACGTAACAGCAAATCTTGAATACTTGAAATTGTGCTGGTTTTGACTGGGATGGAGTTAATGTTCTTCACAGTAGCTAGTATGGGGCTGTGTTGTGGATTTGTGCTGGAAAGAGCGTTGATAACACAGGGCTGTTTTCGTTACTGCTGAGCAGGGCTGACACAGAGCCAAGGCCTTTTCTGCTCCTCACCCCACCAGCGAGGAGGCTGGGGGGCACGAGGAGCTGGGAGGGGACACAGCCAGGACAGCTGACCCCAGGGATATTCCACACCGTATAACGTCATGCTCAGCATATAAAGCCAGGGGAAGAAGAAGGAAGGGGAACATGTTTGCAGTGATGGCGTTTGTCTTCCAAAGTCACCGTTCCATGGGATGGAGCCCTGCTTTCCTGGAGATAGCTGAACACCTGGCTGCCCATGGGAAGGACTGAGTGAATTCCTTATTTTGCTTTGGTTGCATTTGAGGCATTTGCTTTTCCTATTAAACCATCTTTATCTAAACCCACAAGTTCTCTCATTTTTACCCTGCTGATTCTCTCCCCCATCCCACTAGGGGGGAGTGAGCAAGTGGCTGTGTGGTGCTTAGTTGCCAGCTGGGGTTAAACCACGGCAGGAATTAAACAAGGAAACAACCTGAAAGGTATTTTGCAATATTTTTTAAAAAAAATAATTAATTAATTACAAAATACATGGCTCCATGCTAGAAGTTACACTGACTATTAATGAACTATTAATGAAACGGTTGTATAAAAATGTAGAGGTGACTCATTAAATGATTACATCTGACAGTTCCTCTTAGAGAAAACAGTAAGAGGCAGTTCCCCTACATGCACATGCCAATTTTTTCAGCCTTTTTTTGTGCATGCATGTGTGCAAGATTGAGAGAGAACACAATAGAGACTGGTCACATTTCTTTTCCTATCCATCAGCTCCTTCTGCCAAAGTATGCCTAGCATAGCACTCAGTTTCAATCTAATTTGACTGAGGAGTAGATATTCCTACAAACTGTGTGAGAACCAGTAGCTGGCTAGAAGAGCCACTAAAATTAATTGCCACAGTTATTGTTCAGCCTCTTCCATACCCTGAGAGTCAGCAGACTTGCATTTCATCCTTTTCACATGGCTTTTTTTGTTTAAAAAAATTCAAGGTATTTCATCTAAAAATCAAAAACATTTTCTTCTTTTGTATTAAGGACCCGCATCTGCAAAGAACAGCAGCAGCTCCTCAAAATCCAACCAAGTCTTTGGACATGATAGCAAAAGCCAGACTTGAAATCAGATTCAACTTTCACAAATGAACTGATCTTCAATTCTTGTTGAAGAACTTTCTTATGGAATTCAGAAGAATTATCAGTTAATAGTCTTGCAATAAAATCTGTCCTTGTTGCTACAACTTCCATTGGGTTGCTAAATAACAGTACCAGTTTCACAGTTCTTCCACATACCTGGCATAAAGTAACATTTCTTTTCATAATAAATAGAACATCTGAAAAGGAGGCTAATTAGTAAAACCATGCCATGAAGCCCAACCTGTTGAAAAACTAGACCAAAGATCTTCAATATTCCACATCCTAAATGAGATTCTGATTTAGATTTCACAAGCTTACAGCATACAAAATTTCCTGTTAACTCCATGAGATCCTATTGAATTTGTCAAATACTTTTTTCCTAGGAAATACTAGATAATGTGTGTTTAGCTTTTAACATGTCAACTTTTATTGGAAAACCTATCCACTTATATCATACCTACCTATAAGCAGATATCAGAACTTCAATGAAATTGTGGAAGCAGCTATGCATCACTTTATTTTCCTTAGATAAAGCTTTACATTACCAAATAATGGGTTTAAAGAACCTCAGAAAGTAATGAAATAAATGTGACACAGATGTTCACAAAAAAAAAAAAAAAAAAAAAAAAAGAATGTTTTTACATCATAGCAACCAAATAGGTCAAGCCATTTCCTTCTTCAGGCAAATCTCAGAGGACCACAAAACACATGGTTTTCTAGTGGATTTTGTGTATCTATCCCACTAAGAGGAAACACACTGTCCAAAAAAATTCGCAATACTAAGTTTTCCCATGAAAATGCTGGAATTAAAAGGAGGAAGTCATATGCAATTAAAAACAATTTGCTAGTTGTTGAAGTTATACAAATGGCATAATTAAATACACTTTTACTAAGTCAGATACCTTTCCTACACTATGTATTGCTTTAAAAGAATACACAGTAAGTCAGAAATGCCAACATTATGGCTAATTTTTCCTTTGCTTCTGTAAATTCTAAAGTAAAATATCACGTGTTCTTCACTTCCATGGGATTCCTGTCTTACAGTTCCATAAGTTGACAGGTTTTTTTCTAATAAACCAGCTGTTAAGTACTTATTTTTATCCTCCGTGAATGAAGCACATGGTCAATGTGTCCAAACTCTTCACTATAAGTGCAATCCTTCCATACGTACTTAAGTACTCATGTACTACAGGGAGACAAAGTGAAGCAGACACCATTAACTATCACTTTACTTTAAAAAGAAGGAAAAAAAATGTAAATTTATTCAATCATCACTAAACACTATCCTACATGCTGGCTAGTCCCATGCAGAAGCCTACAGAAAACATCACATATGATCCTATAACCAGATTAAATCTATCCATGCTTTCAAACAGGAAAATTAATACTGCATAACAAAACATAACTTATTTCATAGCTTTGAAATTACAAAAGTGTTCCCATACTTTTGCTTTGCCCATTTACTGTCATTTTTATTACAACTTTTCTACATACTGTTTTTTAAGAATGAATAAATTATAATATCTCTTTACTTGTCATTAACCACTTGCGACATCAGCGTGCGTTGACAAACATCAAAAGGCGGCAGTAAGTGGAAACAACATTAAGAGCTCTGGTTTAGACTCATTAAGCTTAATATCACAATTATGCAATCTTAAGATGTCAAACAAGCCAACATTTTAGCTGGGACAGATGGTACTGGATCCAGAGAACACAGTATATGCTATGAGTCATCAGTTGAAATACAATAGTTCAATTTTTATTTGCAAATTTGATTATCCAGAAACAAGATGTAGAGAGGAAGAAAGCATTAAAACAAGCACAGGGTCCTGCAAATCTCCACAAAAAGTTGGAAGCAGAAAGACCATCTTCCAAATGAAAAAGCGATTAACAAGATAAGAGAGGAAAAAGGAGAGAACAGTCAAAGCAGCCAAGAAAGAGCAAGACTTCAAAAAGAAAACCATAGTAAACAGTACTAGAGGCAGCTGGCAGGACAAAGAGGAGGAAGGGAACGTACTGAGTACAAGGGGTCAGGACAAGTGTGGAAAGGACCTAGGATGAACCTGGAGGAGATACTCTTCAGTGACTGCAAATAGCTCATTCAATGACTTTCAACATTAAAAGGAGACGGGGTGGTAGTTCAAAAAGTAAATGGGGCCAAAGATGGGATGTAAGAAGAAACAGACTAAAGCATATTTACATTGGGAGGGAAAGGAAGCGAGCAAAGATAGCAGCAGATAAGATGGAGCTACAGTACAAGCAAAACAGTTTAAAGCTTTTAAAACCTTGCTGTTGTGCTAGGAAAAGAGAGACTTACAGGACAAAACAATAGCAAACAGAAGAAAACAGAGGAAAGCCGCAATGCATTTCATTCATTTTCCCTTGAAAAAGTGGGAGGCAATAAATATGGAATTGAAAAATTCAATGTGAACTGCAGAATATATCTTGGAAAACGGTGCACTGCCTCAAGGTCTGCAGCCCCTCAACTGGTAAAAGCTCTTATAACTCCATTGATATTAAAAGACTGCAATATCCATTCAGCAACAGTAGCACACAGGGAGCCCACTTTCACATGGCTATTACTACGATTCCCAGACGTTGTTCTGCAAAGTACACTCTGTTCCTTTAAGTAAATCCTACAGCTTTCATTCCTAGCTGTAATAGTACACACAGATGCTATGTTATAGGCATACTGTTCCACCAAATCCATGGCGTGCTTATATTGCTGAGCACAAGTCACCAAATATCATTATATAACAATACACCAAGTCTGACAACCAACCACCTCTGGAAATTTTATCAGCAATAATTTCATGTCTTCTTCCAAGTCACAGCTAAAAATATTGAGCATTAGGCTAAGAAAAACCTTGAAGTATTACTGCAATTAACAAGCCTGTTTTCTGAAACCACCAGAAAACTAATAATTACTAATATTTTACTATGGCATTTTTTTACAGTGATAACAGATTATATGTGTTTTGGGCTAAAAATTAAGATACTACTGAGCTGATGGGTAATCTGTACAAATGTAAGATTAGTGATTAGTTTACCAGGAAGAAGTATTTATTTAGCAAAAAGAGACTTAGCATGAAACTGCGGGCTGATAGCAGTCATATTTATGTCATTTAGGTTTTTGTGTTTTGTCTCTGTATGTACTCTTTTTCTCTCCCTAGAATCAATCTAAGTGGTTAGTCTAACACTTGGGTGCATTTTTATGTTCCTGGCATTCTCCTACAGGGCTATTTAAAAACTACAATCCCTCCTCTAAAGAAGTTTTGCAATGACTTTCTAAAACTACTGGTACAGGTTATCCACTTTGATGAGTACAGAGCGAAACATATTTAACATTCTTCTGTGTAAAAATACATTTCTTATTTTATGAGTTTCTTTTATTATAAAAAAAAAAAGTGCAGATTTAGTCTTAAATGCAGAGCAACCATGAGGAGGCCACGCAGACTCTTCTGTCTTTAATGTCTACCTTTAAAAGATACTACAACGTGAAAAGACCAGAAGAGAACAGGCTGCTCATGTCTAAAAGTGAGATACCTATTTAATCAATTTTAAAACATTTTTTCTAAAAAAAAAAAAAAAATAAAAATCTGTGGGTTTTGTTACATTTAACAACTTTTACCTATAAATGGATAACTGCTTTGGCCTGCAGAACAACAGAAGTCATCTTGCTAAATCTGTTTTGGCAGCAAATGCATTCTTCCGAGTCCTCTGTGAGACGATGTGGTCTCTCAGTCTAGTTCCTTGTGAATGGCTGTCTACATAACAGAATCAAGGTGCTACCTGGCACCATTGCTGGCAAGTACGGCCAACAACTAACAGAGGTTGGCAACTGAGTGGCTCTCTCACCCTCAAAAATGCTTCAAAATTCAGAAATAAAGCACAGAGTTTGTGGAACAGCAGGGAAACCTCACTGCCCTAATTAGTGCTATAATTTTGTTTATTTGTCAAGAAGCAGCAGGATTTTAACCTTTTGGCATGTCTGTTTACAGCCCTTTGTAGAGATAGCTTAGAACATACATACGGAAATTGGTAAGTACTTGATCTTGCAGTCTTTTCCAAAAGGAATGGCACAGAGTTGAATTTGGGGGACTACAAAGCCACTGCATGACTAGACTCAAATTCAGAAAAACAAAGAGAAGGACACAGTGATCCACACTGACTTTTTATGTATTTCGAAGTTACACAGAAAATCACTTACTGTTCAGCAGTATGCAATCACACCACCTGCTGCCAACAGCACTATTCAATGCAAGGATCTCAGTTCGCTGGTACCACTACCATGTAACAGTAAGCACGTAAGAAAAGCCTCAGTCAAATCACAAAAGATGTGTTTTTAAACCAAGTGAGGAGCAGGAGGAGGAGACATTTCCTGGATTAACTGAACCACAGAGATATTTTAATCAGAACACAAAAGAAGGTTGAGACGAACACCAACTGACTCGGATCATATCGCATCAATAATCCATGCACAGAGCCTCTGCTGAAATCAATGGGAGGCTTGTGCGTAAGTGGATTGTATAATATAAATGCATGCCCCTATTTAGGGCTCCACATACAAAAGAGAAAGCAGTACTAAGAACAATTCCCTTAATTAACATTTCTTTTCCATCAAGTGCTTCTAAAATAATAAATCCTAGCTTTACATAGCTCTGTTTTCATTTGCAGTTTTTACCAGAGGTGGTAAAACAACTGACCTCATTTGACAAATAAGGGAACTGAAGCATAGGATGCAAATTAAACTGAAGAGCAGGGCAGCAGGCAGAACTGAACTGGGAATAGCAGTTTACCTTCTGAATCACAGTTTAATGTCCTAGATATTTAGATGCTTATCTACTTCAAGTCTCTAATTAGGGTGATTCTCTGCAGTCCTCAAGTAATTCTGCATACTTCCTAAAGTACCCATGCACAGTGATATGCTTATCTCTATGAATTTCCCACTCACTAATGTCTGGTTTTTGAGGATTGCAAATGTCCTGCAGTGGTTCAAAACACTGCATGGCCTGGCCAGACTCCCTTGGTACCCTGTGAGTCTCACTACTCAATGGCACCAAA
This sequence comes from Podiceps cristatus, assembly GCA_000699545.1. NCBI lineage: Eukaryota > Metazoa > Chordata > Aves > Podicipediformes > Podicipedidae > Podiceps > Podiceps cristatus. The sequence continues at coordinate 1,234 of JMFS01024787.1, read as the reverse complement.
GGATTTTAACACTGGCTGTCAAATCGACACTTCCCACTTGCCTTCTATTGTTAAAAAAAAAAAAAAAAAAAAAAATCATTAGCTGGAAATGACCTAACTAATCCTGGTGTTCCAAACTGACAGCAGTCCATAAGAAGAAACCAAACTGGATCTCTATTCAAGAAAAAAGTACAATACTCACAAGAACTCACTGTAAAACGTCAAATACACAGATTGTAAGAAAATTTCCAGTCTCATTAGTCTATAATTATTTTACAAGGAAGTCAAGTAAGGAGGAACATAAACTATACTATAATTTGACCCCCCAAAAAGCAGTATGTTTATTAATGTGATACAAAGTTATAAATAATAGTTTCACTTGCATGCTAGGTGAAAATCTGACTTCACCTACATAAACAGTCTTTAGCTATAGACTGTCTCCTCCCGAGGTCGAGTATTCTTCCTCCCATGAAAATCCCACTTTGAAATGCTTAACACCTTATGAAAGATTGATTCAGCAATACGTCCACTTTCTAGTTTACATCTTGCATGTGATTAAGTACTACATTACACAGGGTTAGTACCAGTAACAAGCATGTTCATTTCCCTTAACTACAGATGCGAGTCCAGAATACCGTGAAGATAACATATTTTGAGTTGAATGAGCTTTCTGCTCTTTACAATTACAGTGTTCAACTGTTTTGAATAATAACTTTTCAGGACTGGCTTGTTTTGTCTTTTGTTTTCCGTTTTCAGATTTTTTTTAAGACTATCACTGATAAAATGAGCAGGAGTGCCTGCTGAGAAACAGCCACATATCCAGACAACTGCTTGAAGAATTATTTTTCTGATTCATCATAGCATTTTTTTCCAGTTGTCAAAACAAACACCACACCCACTTGACTTCCGAGTTCTGGGCAATTATATTTAGAATTAGCAAGTATCGTGCAACTATTATCATACCAGGTTTAGCCCTTATTTTACCTATTTAGAAATAAGCGAATGCATTCGAACGCGGTCTGTTTAGCATTTTATTTAAGAGAGATCCTCCGCACTTCATTCTGTGCCACCACCACCGACAGTCACAGAGAATATAGGGCAGTGCTTTCAGTCAATCCCTCTGCCCCAAGGCAGGATCAGCTGCTCCTCAGCCACCATTATCGCTGATGATACACAAGAACTAGTTATTTCAGGCAGCAGCTTTACACACGCACTCACAAAACACATTATAAATTAAAGGAGGGAAGCGTGTTGC